>CAJNIZ010033001.1:168096-192327 GCA_905231905.1 Symbiodinium pilosum | reverse complement strand
TTAGGGTTTAGAGTTCCGGGTTTTCGGATTGGGGGGTGAGGGTCTAGGATTGCAGGTATAGACGAGAGTTTCACGGCACAAAAGTCCAGCATGTGCAAAATGTCCCGCAGCGTTTTACATTGCTCAGGATGCGATTTCAAGTCCCATATGATAGCACATTGACTAGTTGCTGATATTATCCATTGTAACCCGACATTACAAGGAAACCTAAACCTTAAACCAAATCAGGCCGGCCCCTACATCACCTGGCAATGCCGAGAATGCTTGAACTCGTCAACCCTCACCTCGTACAAAGCCCTTCTACAATCTAAAGGTCCAGGGTCTATAGGGTATCATAACCGCACTTAGCGGCTAAACTTAACTGAGTGGGACGCTTCCAGGACAAAATTTGCAATCTCTTCTTCTACAGGCTTAGTCAGGTAATCTTTCACCAGCAGCATGTGAATCCCAAGCTGGCTATCATCTTCATGCTATCCACATTTCTCTCTCGCATTTTTGTGTAACATACTGTGCGATCCTCACTCCATGCCCTGGGACATGATTGCTGGGCTTATCCACACGAGGGAAACAACTTCGCTGGGCTCAACCACTCACTTCCCCAAATCGGGGCAGTCCTTTCGCCTGCGGAGCCATGCCGGGCAATGTTTTCTGGCCACAAGACTGGATGAGCGTGTGCCTTGCCTGTAGTCTCGTATTCAAGTAGGAGCCGTCGCCCGCAGCCAGCGTCTACAACATGTGTCCACCCCACATACATCCTGCCGCTAGGAAAGCTGCCGCAGGAATGCATGGGACGCACCGGCCCTAAGGGCAGCCGGTATTGCGCCCGAGTTGCGGATGTAAGTTCTGTCCGTTTTACATTTCCGGCCCGAAGCGCTTTAGCAAAAGCAAAACGCATCTGAACTAACAATAAACATGCGTCGCAAAAAGTCTTGGGGACACAACTTTATGTCCGAATCAGTCCTCTAGATAACGTACACATTATCTGACAGTCAAGAAAGAGTTGCCCTTATTGGTTCCGGGAAATTCGGAAAGGCGCTGACAATACTTGAAGAGGGATTACGTCTACCGTGATGTAAGGACAGGTTTGAGCCATAATCGTAGCGCGCTCCTTTGCCAGCTGTTCCGGGATGCCCATATGGGTGGTTGTCAAAATTATGGTCCAGTTTTGGGTACCCTAAACATTATAGGTGCCGTATTATAATAAGGATCCTAAAAGGGGCCATAATGTTGACAACCGCCCATATTGCTTTAGGCTTGTGCAGTGCATAAGAAAGGTTGCTGGCGAACCCCCGGGTTCAGGGTCTGGGGTGCAGCGCGCTTGCAATCTCTCAAGATTAAGCGGCCAGGCCTTCAGCGTCAACCATGGAAGTCAGTGGTTCGCTGGACAGGGGTTGTGTGGCTATCCGGGGAGCGAGTGACATGATATTTCTTTCGGACTGTGCATGGTATATTCATTTCAGGAGGTGCTTGTTAGTTGGGGTTAGGGCCAAATACAAAACAACCACTCACTTTCAGCATTCCGTGCGCGCATGTGGGGTGGACCCCTCTAGTCGTCTCAGGAATGACCCCATTCCGCTCTTCGACTACTGGCGGAAGCTTGGCAAATATGCAGGTCGAACGTTCTTGCCAATGTATGCTTGCCATCCTAAACCCGAAGCCCTGAACCCTAAAATCCTAAACCCTAAGCATCATGTTCCGCATTGATTTGGGTCTAGGGTGCGGAGTGGAGCCATGGAGGTTCGAGGAAAGAGCTTGTGATCCACGATGTTGCCACTGCTACGTAGTCCTTGCACTCAGGGTTTTCCCCATCTCGTAGATTGCTGGTGGTTAGTAGGGAATATATTACATAGGGTTTCGGGTTTAGGCTTTAGGGTAGGGAGTAAAGAAGGGAACAATTAGTATAGGATCTGTACGGGGATTTTGATTTTCTTATTCCCTACTTTCCACCATTAAGTTAAGCTTTGCCTTCCTTGGCAACTCTAGGTTCCACAGTACTTGTAGTACCTTTTCCATTTTTGTTTTGGGGGTCTTTTTAAAGCTGAACAGTGGGAAAAAGGGTGCCCTTACTGTAAAGGGGTTACTGTGGAACCTAGAATTGCTGGCAAGGCTTGTTTCCTCTGGATCCTTCCCTATTGTTCTTGATCTCCATGCTACAGCCCTAGAGCCCTCAATCCCGAAGGGGGAAGTCCAAAATGGGAGGCCCGCTTTTTTGAACTTTTACAATTGGGCTGTAGCATTTCCGGGTACATAGTACGGGACCCAACTTTTAGAGCTCCCATTCCTCTAACATTGACATTCCCCTCTTGGACCGAACTTTGGTAAGATTTCATGCTCATATGAGCTACGGACTAAATTTAGGTTGGGGGGACTTATAGGGGACTATGTAGGGTTTTGGGGGGGACCTATTAAGGAATATACTACAAATTTAGTCCAGGGCTTATATCAAATACCAATGTCTATTAGGGAAGGGATCAGCTCATGCAGTCGAAAATAGTTGATTGATCGAGCCCATTATGATTGGAGGTACATTTCTTGATTTTAATATGATGGAGGTGCATGTGGTAGTTTCCCTAAATAGGGGGACTTCAATATAGACCCCAAGACACTCTCGTCCTTATTATAGGGGCTCCCAAAAAGGTACCTCTAATTTTGAGAAACCCTTAGACCTAAACCTTATGTATCCCTATATACCCCTCTGCAACCCCTATAATTAAGCCCCTTTAAAGATACTCCGAATGTTGGGAAACTCTCAAAAAGGTACTTTAATTTTAGGAAAGCCTGATTTCTGAAGGGCAAAGCGCGGGGTTCCGTCTCAACGCCGCGAAGCTCTGAATTCTAAAGCCTAGCTAAACGCTACGCCGCATAGGGTTGAGGGTTTAGGCCTATAGGGTTTGAGGTTAGATTTGGAGTGCTATAGTAATATGAGGGGAATATAGGGATTACATAGGGATAATGGAAAATAAAATGGAAAGGACTATTTAGGGTTTAGGGCTTGGGGTTTGAAGTTTAAGGTTTAGGGTCCAAACTCTGTAAGCTCAAAGGGCCAAATTGAAAACTCCCAATGGCCTTATGACTCCCAAACCTCATTGCAAGGATGGGCGTCCCACTGGCGAAAGACCTCGGGTCGGAGTACTTCCCGAACGTTAACTCCATGCGATGGCCATACGGGACAAAAGGACCAGAAGGGAAACCATGGGTGAGTAGGTGGGTTCCATAAGGATTCAACAGAGTCTGTAAAACAATGATCTTATAATTTCAGCGGGCATGTAGTAGGGCCCCAATCCTACTAAATACGTAAACGGGTTGGGGCCACTTCCATTCTTAGGAAGCCCTTTTCTCGTTGACCCTGACATTTTAAAAGCACCTATGACATGACACTGCAGGAAGTAGTTTGAGACGCTCAGAATCGCTCAGATGTTCGGCCACGGCAGGGCTGCTGTTAAGGTAAAGTCTGCCAAGCAACACCCAAAGGCTCAAATTACCTAAAGTCCTCATACTAAATGAGCCATAGTCTACACTCCTCATTAAAGGGGATTATATGAGGGATTATATAGGGGGCTACTATAGGGGTTATTAAGGGGGATACTAGGAGTTTAGACTATAGCTCATATGGAACTGGTGCCCAATTTCTTCTGAAGATGAATCCTCGGAGCCCGAGGGACAGACGGCTCCTCCAAACCTGTTTTCAATGAGATTCCATGTGCTTGTCAACATAGTAGATGACCACAGCACCCGCTAAGCCCTGTCCCGCACACCTTCAATCTCAACCAGAGCAAGGTGGGCGGGGCTCGACCTCCAAAGCTTGAGACCCCAACCCTAAACAGTGAATTGTTTGGTAGCTTCAATTCGTCCATATCCTCATGTGTACTATAGTCTAAATTCCTTGAAGGGGGGTTATATAGGGGACTACTCTAGGGGTTATGAAGGGGGATACTAGGAGTGTAGACTATAGCTCGTTCCATCTATATCCTCATAGAACCCGAAAGGCCCCTAAAGCGTGTGCTTGGGCCATGGCTGCTGCTTTTGTATCTGCGTTGCCTGTCGCCTCGCGGGTGCTCGGGCTTATTGACGTGGTCGACTGCGGTTAACCTTAGTTGACCTAAAGCCTAAACCCTAAAGCCTAAACGGGGTTAAGGGTTCCTATTAGGTTGAGGGCTCAAGCGGGTATAGGGACGCCCACCCAAACCAACATGGTCTCAATAGTTCAGAGTTGAGGATTTTGAGTAGAGTTTAGATGCATTCTTCTAACTGGGGCCAGCCGACCTAGACCCTTAGCTCTCAAAATACAAGAACAGGGTCCCCTTACACACGCCCCAACTGCTCTTATCCATATTCTGCAAGCTCCCAAACTTGCTACGTATCCTTCATTTCCGGAGCTCCCACCAAGCCCTAAACCCTGAACCCTGAACCCCAAATGTAGTTTCCATTTTCTGTTACAGTCTTCCTACATAACCCCATATGAGCCATAGCCTAAACTCCTAGTATCCCCCTTCATAACCCCTATATTACTTCCCTATATAGTCCCCTATATGACCTCCTTTAAGGAGTTTAGACTAAAGCTCATATAACCCTAATCCCTGTAATACAGTACTCGTAATTTCCGTTTCTTTTCGGGTTTAGAGTTCAGGGTTCAGGGTCCCTAAACCCTAAACCCTAAACCGCGTTATAGGGTGCGGGCTCTTCGGATGGTAGCGTGCAAGACATGCTCTGTTTCCTGGTTTCCTGAGCCTTTGAAAGCGTGATTGAGGATTGTGTTTTAAGCCCCAGACCCACGAATTGCATACCCCAATATTGTCCCGTTCTATAGTAGGGGGACTGCTCATTAAAGGCGGAGGTTATTCTTAGCCCTCAACAAGCAGACATTCGGCCATTAGTGTTCATTCTTCTAATCCATTGCACTAGAAAACCCTTATAAACCCTTGTAAACCCCTATAAACCCTTATGAACCACCATAAAACGCTATAAGGAGGTAGATACAATGGACACTGAGGTGCTGGGCAGAGGTCCCCTT
Organism: Symbiodinium pilosum; assembly: GCA_905231905.1. Lineage (NCBI taxonomy): Eukaryota > Dinophyceae > Suessiales > Symbiodiniaceae > Symbiodinium > Symbiodinium pilosum. The sequence goes on along the minus strand of CAJNIZ010033001.1, from coordinate 187,316 downwards.
GATCCGCCTGGTGAGAGAGCCAGGCAGGCATCTAGGGCCTAGGGTCTAGGGTTTAGGGTTGAGGGTTTACGGTCCAGGGCCTAGGGTTTAGGGTTTGAGGTCTAGGGCTTAGGGTTTAGGGGTGGGCTTAAACCCTGAACTGTAGGGTTTAAGGTGTTGGGTTTAGGGTTTAGGGGTGGGCCTGGGGCTTTCCGGGTTTGGGGTGGAAGGCTGGGCGTTTGGAGTGAAAACTATGGCTGCTTAGACGGCAGAAAGCTTTTCGTTTAGGGTTTAGGGTATAGGGCTTAGAGTTTAGGGTTTAGCAAGAATCTCCTCAAGAGGGCCCATAATTCCTGCTGCCTCTACCATCTCCCTCAACATGAACCTTCCTTCTGATAATAGGTACCCCCCCACATGTAGTACCATAATATCTTGAGGGAGGCACGTTGAAGATTGGGGGGTGGGGAGGGTTGCTATTAGCGGAGGGGATTATCTTCCAACGGTCACTGACGGTGCCACTGTTTTTCGGGGGATGATCTAGGCGTTCCTGACCCCAAAGTGAAGGGCCCTGTAAACATTACCTTACTGGTTGTTTGCAGGCAATAAGGAATATATAGGAATAATGGAACATAAAAATAAACTACTACATTATGAAGGGGTATATATGGGTTAAAGTTGGGGATAAGGGTTCATAATCCCGAAATCATCCCTACATAATGTATTCCCTTATATCCTACTAAGCCCCGGAATTTTGGTGAGTGTGCATGGGGCCATACATCAAAAGCCTACCCTTCATGATTCTGAAAAAAAGGGTCCTTATTGTAGGCGTCGTGGTCAATTATCAACATCCCCTGATATAAATCCGTATCACAGCCCAGTGTATTGCCCAGTTTGCATTCATGTCTGCATTTCCTTGCCATTTGATTCTCCATTTTGTTGCGCTCGGGGCTACAGCAAAAGCAGGCCCAGCAACCTTGATATGATGTGGAATTAAACATATAAGTAAATAAGAGGCAAGCGTACACACAAAGACAAAGGTATGCTTATATATTGCTCTCTCTCATTAGTCTGTCTCTGTCTCTGTCTCTCTCGGTTTCTCTATCCATGGTATCTCTCTTCCTCTCTCTCTACCCATGTATCTTTCCATAAAAGGGGGAACCCAATATACACCCCAAAATACAAGAGTGCTTGTTATGGGGCCCTGAAAAAAGGTATCACAAATTCTGGGAACCCCCCCATAAAACCCTAAACCCTAAACCCTCGAAAACGCAGGGCAAGTAGCACGCTGCTAGCTGGACTTCGCCCTACGGTCGCTGCAGCACTTGCGTTCGCTGTGGCTTGGTGACACTACGACCCTGTTTTCTTGCTAGGGCTGAGGGCTTAGGGTTCGACACATAGTCTCTTAGACTCTGTAGGATAAAGAGATACCTTAGGGGTGCCTTTTGTCCTGAATCGTAGAATCCAGCACCTTGGGTAAAAAAACATTGGAGAGAATTGTTGCCGTTTGCCAGTACCAAGACCGATGAAGCACTTGTGGAGGATTATTCGCATTTGTTTGGTTTGGGGGGGTACTATAACATACTATAACATACTATAACATACTATAATATACTATAATATACTATAGTATTCTATAATATATTACAAGATATATATATACATATATTGTAGTATAGCATAATATATTCTACTTGTCGAATTAGACATGGTGATTTCTAGATTTGAGTTTGGATCCGCGTAGTAATTGTCCCAAGATTATGAAGGTCCACTCCAACCCTAGATCTGGCAAGCACCCATCTTGGGGTTTTAGGGCTTTAGGGTTTAGCGTTTTAGGGTTTAGGATTTAGGGTTTTAGGGTTTAGGGTTTTAGGGTTTAGGGTTGAGGGTAGGGATGCAATGGAGGAGACAGCTCCTGAAAATCTTCCTCTGCCAAGGTCGCGCAGCGACGGGCCGTTCCATGCGTGCCCTGCCCCAGGTGTCAGGGGAATCACAAGGACACAGGGACGCTATAGTGTTTTTGGCACTGAAAGATCAGGATTTGAGAACTTACCCCTGGTTGTTGGAAGCCCATATGTAGTTTCCCCAAAATAGCGGACCCAATCATAGACGTCAATAGTCTATAATCCTTATTTTGGGGACCCCCGAGATGGTACCCCTGATTTTGGGAAACCCCATAACATAGATCCCTTTTAGAAGCTAGGTTTTGGGGCGTGGCAGTCGTTTGGATTATCATGTACATGCGGGAATATACGTGACTTAGACTCGGACATTGCGATGTTGTGGTTGGGTTTCCTATTGTAAGTGTGTAAATGCTTCAACATTGTAAGCATGCTGTGAACGTCCTAAACCCTTGTTCCTTTGTATTCTCTGAAGCACAGGCAGACTTGCTAGAGTCGACACTTTGTGAAGGCAGTGGTCTACGTCTGACAGCCCTGCTAGCTTGGGGGCCGTCGCGAGTAAGTATGGCCATAGAAAAGAATCTGGGCAATTTACAGCGACCTGACCCTAAATGGTGGCTGATAGGGAGTAGTACCAAAATGGCCTTAAATTGGGCATTGAAATTATTCTAAATCACACTGAAAAAGGAGAGGGGACGCCTAATCGGCACTGTTGGCCACACTTTGGGGATAATGCAGATTGTTGTATGAGCCATAGTCTAAACTCCATAAAGGATGATTATGTAAGGGATTATATAGGGACTGCTATAGGGGTTATAAAGGGGGATACTAGGAGTTTAGACCTTGGCTCATGTCTGATTAGCTTTAAAAACATGCTTCATTTTTACGATCATTTGTATTATTGGCTTTTGTATGGTGCATGCAAGCGGGTGTTCCTCAGAATGATACTTACATCCCAGTTTCCATACATGGGGGGAAACTCAACACACATCCCAACATATTATCATCATTATCATTGGGACCCCCCAAAACAGGGAAACATAAATTGTGGAAACCGCCATGTATTCCTCATTGAAGATCCCGTAGTCGGCTTATTATCTGTACATATCCCTGAGCACGCCCCTGTTTGAGAGGCCTTCAAATCAGACCCCTGCTTGCTCCATTCGAATTTCCAAATATGTCGCTGTAGCCAACCAAAGAACTGTGCCACCCTCAACCCGTGTCCCGTCGAACATAATCCCTAAATCCATCTAAGCTCTCTGAGCCCCCATTCCTTCCTCCGAAGCCCCTAACCTTTCTTAGATCCTCTGAACTCGATCCTCTGAACCCCTAAGCTAAACGCTAAAGCCTACAACATTTCCCAGAGTTCTGTGCTAGCAGACTATTCACAGAGGTCCTACGTCGGAGCCAGCAGAATCGAGTATTCGAGGCGCCCAATGAGCTGGTCTGGTGCATTCCTGGAATGAGACTGAGCATTATGGGACATAGATTGGGTACTGCCCCCACCAGTAACAGTCTATATAAGGGGTCCTATTAAGGGCTATATATAAATATGTTGTAATTCTTATCCAGCTGTTACTGAGGGGGGGCCAGTACCCAAGACACAGACGTTCATTTTCTAGTTGGGCCCCAAATCTATCCCAGCACTGTCAACACTTAAATACGGGGCCCCAGCTTAGACCCCAATAGATTCTATGGGGTACCCTGAACCTCAAAGGGTAAAAGCCCTAAACCCTATACCCAACACCTACAGAGGTAGTATAACAGGATTGTAGGGGTCTTCTCCCTTACACTTCATCCAAGTTCTCATGTGAGCCATAGTCTAAACTCGTTGATGGGGTTATATAGTGGATTATTGAGGGGGATGCTAGGAGTTTAGACTATAGCTCAGGTGCTCCTAAATGGCATACGTAACCTGTATTCGGGGGATCGCTTTTTCAGGTAACTGACATTTAGGGAGCGCAAACCCAAGTCATTACCAGTTAATATCTTATGGTCCCTCAGCACCTGTATCATGTAAAACACTAGTTACCTAGACTAACACGGAACCTCTTCTAGCACCTTTTTTGAGTGGGCAGTAGTCTCTTAGTAACCCTGTTCCATGTCTCATGTTTGTTTTGGAGGGTAAGTGTGGTGGCAGTGCGAAGCTTTGGGGAAACTTGCAGCCGTTAGTATACCAGGAAGGTCCCCAACCCCAGTTGCATATGATGTAAGCCGCCCTAGCTCACCTAGATCCTCAACCCTGAAGCCTTAACCAGAACCGCCTAACCTGCCCACGCGGACTTATAAACATGTGTTTCAAACGCGGTTAAGGGCTCAGGGTTTAGGGCCTGAACTGGAGCCCTTAACTGGGAGTCTCTCAAAGTGGCCACTGTCGGCGATCAGGGGCTCATGGTCTTAAGACATTCTTCGGCATTTGACTACTTAAGCAGGGCTAGATTTGGTAACAGTTGTCACTTTCTATTACCCTTAATCCCCAAGCAATCCTTGTGAAGCCGTAAACGCTCGTGTTGTATAGGGCCCCCAAACCTGCCCTAGTAAGTAGGAAAACATTCAAGCTCTCATGAATAGGCTGAAGCCTAGTGACCGTAATAGATACTAGATGGGTACTCTGTGCCGGTTGATACGCCGTGGATGCTTCAGGTTTAGGGTTTCGGGTTTCAGTTCGGTTTGAGGGGGTATAGAATCATATGAGGGTCCTTAGACATTTTCAATCATGTCTCTATAAGGGTTGGGGGATGGCTAAACCGCTAAGCCCCATACCCATAAAGGAACAGCAACTTAAGAATACGATAGCGGCAACAATAACTAACTAGTCCCAACAGTCGCAATACCGGGATCAAGAACAAATAGCCACAACAAATGATGTTTGGTCTAGACACACAGCTATATAGTAGTCTCCATAAATTGGGGTCCCCAATTTGCATGCCTAAATATTCTCTTCCTTGTTTTAGGTAACCGCCAACAGGGTCTGGTTTACCCCCATATCATGATTCAAAAGATCCTGCCGGGCTTTAGCTTGAGTTGAGACAGGTACGCGCGGGACGAATCCGGCGGAAGCCTTCAGATGAGCCCCCAGATGAGAGCGGGGAGGCCCACATCCACGATTTGCAGAGGGGGCGTGCAAGGCTTTATGTGGTAGTTTCCGTACATAGCGAGACCCCAATGTAGACCATCTAGCGGCTGTGTAGCGCTTCCTCCTGACTTACCGTCGATGGGCTTGTTTGAGCTTGGGCGGGAGAATTTGGGACGCAGGCTTTAGCCGCAACTTCTTAGCAGAAGGATTTCTGGCATGGGAACACCTACAAAATTGCTAGCTTCGGAGTTTCGCACTGTGATGGCTGTAAGACCCCATCGAATCCGCAGGTATACGTGGGGTGCCTAAGAGCCGCGCTTTCTGAACAGCTCCCACTTCTTGTGCGGTCTCCAGACAGGGCAGACGCTTTTGAGGCCTAATAATGTGAGCCAGCAAATTCAAGCTTAGCATTTTCTGGTGACATTATTAATACTACTAGTATTACCATCATTACTATTGTTATTGTTATTACCATTATTATAAATATCATTATTACCACCACCGCCACCGACACCGCCACCCCCACCACCACCGCCGCCGCCGCCAACCACCACCAACACCACCACCACCATGTGATATTGCAGGGCTTCAGTTTCCAGCAGCCGAAATCAAGAGCAGGGTGATGTACAAGCCTGAGCCATTGACGCCATTATTCTCGACAGATGTCGCCTATAACATGGTATATCCATGTATCAACATACCCCAAAACGTGATTTATAATTAGTAAGGCCCCCCAAATTACCCGAAAACCGTAAACCCTAAACCCTGACTGCTGCAGGAGTGGTTCAACTTCGAGAAGGACGTCTGCCCTGCATATCCTTACTGGGGGATAGTAGGGAACATGGGATTTTTTATGCAGGCGGTTCCCAAGATTAAGGCTACGTTTTTGGGGTCCCAATATAAAGGATTATAGTACTTTGGGGTATATGTTGGGTTCCCCGTATTTTGGAAAACTAGCATACAGGGGTAATATAGGGATCTGATTCCCTTATTCCCCGCTAAGAAACAGTAAGTTTCAATTTTTGGGAAGTGATGTTGGGTGGCGAAGCTTTTGACTATGGGGTTGGGCTTAGGATGCAGGTACTCATGTGATAGAATCCGGGGCTCGATGCGTCAGGTGTAGGGAGAGGGCGTACTATTGAGGGTCTGTGGCATCCGTGAATTAGGCCTAGTGTTCACGGTTCAGTTGCTACGTGGAGTGACATGGTATGACTGAGGAGCTACGATTTCATGGGCATCAGTCATGTGGGCTTAGGGATCAGGATTTGTGCTTGTTAAGTCTGCGGGGCTTGGCTTGAGAGAGTCAGTTCGCGCATGACTGTTTGCTTTTAGGCTTGGGCTCGACCAATCAGTTCAGTCATCCTTCATATGTTGTTGGTCTTCCTGTTCTTCTTGCCCTCTCCGGGCAAGTATGGACATCCATGCAGCCCTCTCTTGCATTCCAAACTGCGCACCCTAAATCCAGACCCTAAACCCCCAAACCTCAAATCCCTAAACCCCTAAGCCCTAAACCATTAAACCCTAAGCCCCTAAACCCTAAACCCCTAAACCCTAAATCCTAAACCCTAAACCCTAAACCCCTAAACCCTAAATCCCCTAAATCCAAAAGCAGAAGGACGTGGAGGGCCTAAAGGAAATCATCCTCGGCTCTCCGCTGAACGATCTTTGGGCTTAGGGTTTAGGGGGCTACGGGGTTTAGAGTTTAGGGTGTTTAGGGTGTTTAGGGAGCTTAGGGGTTTAGGGTGTTTAGGGAGCTTAGGGGTTTAGGGTGTTTAGGGGGTTTAGGGTTTAGGGTGTTTAGGGGGTTTAGGGTTTAGGATGTTTAGGGGGTTTAGAGTTTAGGGGGTTTAGGGGGTTTAGGGTTTAGCTTAAGCTACTGAAATTGGTTATGGGGCGCTCAATCCCAAGTTAGGTTATTAGAACATCGGAGTATAATACAGGGACCACGGAAAATGAAATGGAAACCACTATTTAGGGTTTCTGGTTGGGTTTGGGTTAGGTGGACCCCCAAGCCTTTAGTAGTGACTATAAGCGATAATGAGGATTATAATAGGGTCCTCTTATTATATTCCTATTATGCCACGATTACAGTGTTCGGGATCCTCCTAAGTTATACGGGTGTAGGGCTTTGAAATGAAGATTACTATAGTCAGGAAACCCCATTACTTATTGTATAAACCGTACTATGGTAACTTACACTAAGTTCCTGGACAGCAGCCCAGACCATTGAGCTTGGTGGGGGTTTCAGAGTTTCAGGTCGTTCCAGGGCTTATCTCACATTTCATTCGGTTCATGTGAGGCCTTGCGCGGTTCCTAAACCCTGAACTCTAAAGAGCTTAGGGAGATACCATTCTATAGCCGAACGGGTAATGGATTACCTAAAGAGCTTAGGGGGATACGATTCTATAGCCAAACGGGTAATGGACTAGGCTTCACCCAAAATACTCGGAAACCCCCAAAGGTACCCCCAATTCAGGGAAACCTCCTCATCAAGATTTTGGGGATGGTGACTTCGTTCGCAAGGACTTGCCTTTGTCTGGCCCGGTTTTGCCGGGCATTGTGTTTCGTCTCGAACGCCTTGCATCGTGAATTTCCTGCTGTATGAATCTCAGATCCTAGTCAAACAAGCTCACGGCCAAACTGAACAATCACTAAGCCCACAACCCTACGTAGCCCTGTACGGGTGTAGGGTCTAGGCTTTCCCTATGTAGGCCATTTACATGGGTCATTGTCGGACATCAGCTTTAAGTCTTTAAGCTTGGGCCCTCAGTCTACAAGTCGCCAAAAACGAGCGCAGAGCTGGCCTTGAAGCTTTTGATGCTTGATTTTGTTTTGTTAAAGCTGAAGGCATCAACGTCTTTTCATGATGTCCCAAAACACAGAACCCTCAACCAGATACTCAGGTGAGTGTTATCTAATTTGGGGATACTATGGTAACTAATACAGAGTTTGATCATATCCCCTTGTGGGGTTTAGCACTTCATATACAGAACATAACCTTACCGGGTTCAACCTTAAATCATAAACCCTTAAACCCTACACCCTAAATCTCTAAACCCCAAAACCCTAAATCTCTAAACCCTAAACCCTAAATCTCTAAACCCCAAAACCCTAAATCTCTAAACCCCTAAACCTAAATCTCTAAACCCTAAACCCTAAAACCCCAAACCCCTAAACCCTAAACCACTCAGGTGATGTTGGTCTTTGCGCCTTTGGGCCTTGCATCCGAGTCCATGGGTTGGGGTGAGGTTGCCACTTTCCTCCTGAGCTGCCGGCCTGAAATCAGGGTTTAGGGTGTAGGGTTTAGGGGTTTACAGACTTTTTAATTTCTAGGAGGTTTCTATGAGGGTTGACTTTATGGCTTGGGTTTAAAGAGATTTAGGTCGAAGCTGTGAGCTGTCCGGATGTTCTAGCAGGGCACTTTTTTTTGGGGTTGATGGCCTTTTGCTGGTGGTGACAAGAAGTGCCTTCATTCCGTTGGAGGCCGAGATGATCTAGTAAACTTTACTTCCCACTCCAAACATTAGATTTGCTAGTCAATACATAGGAGATCTTTATGGGGAAGCTTCAGTATTGGGGGTGCCAGAGGTGTTTAATATTGGATTGAATGAAGGGTTACAAACTCTTACAAGACCTCGATGTGGGGAAGCCTGGCTCATTTCGAAGGCCTGAATGATCATTAGTGCGGGTGCCTTCAGGTCTTGTAATGGAAGAGCGTGAAATGTTTGGACAGTCCATATATGTATATATCTACATGCCTCGTAACACGTATACGCCTTTCTGTAGTCCTTATGCAACCCGTATATCAACCTTACGTATCGACCGCATACTATCCACCAAAACCTTGTTGAGACTCTCCAGGCCCCTTGTAAAGTCTAGGGATGTGGCATAGTGAAGGTGTCGGGGTTAGGGCTGGGCACGATGCGCAAGCATCTTCTCCCTTAAGTGCCCGCGAAAAAAGTCCGTATTCTAGGAATCCCTCAGCGCCCCCCCCCGCATTAGACGTTCAGTCCCTATTATAGGAACCGCACAGAAGGGCTCGTGTATTCTTTAAAAACTTGAATTGTGAGCCCCAACCTGGTCTGTCATAGATCCCACCACTACTAGAATTCTGCCTGCACATTTAGGGTTTTGGGGGTGGGGCCTGGAGGGCAACCTAAATCCTAAACCCCGCAAGTTGCAACCCTCGAATCCTACAACTTACATCTCAGATACATACCACCAGGCTTCTTAGCAATCGTTCCCTTGGCCAAACTGCTCCTTGGCTTGAAGTGTGAGCGCTGGGATGCACAGACGGTTCAGGCTATCGAATTGATATGTCCTAGAGTAGGGTGTAATCCGGAGCAACATGCCCCGGGCTCCAAACCTGTAATCCCAAAAACAATGCAGTTTGGTTAAACGTTCAAAGCAAGACACCCTCAACCCCTACAGAGCTTCAGCCGCAATGCTGGACAATCTTTGCAAGACTGTTCCCGACCGCTTCGAGGGCGACTTGTCGCGCAACCTTGCAGCCAGGCTCTTAGGTTCTGCCTGCACATCGCTGTGGCGCCTGGTCCCAATGCAAAAGTCCGCTTAGTGAAGGCGCTTGGGATGGTCGGGGACTATTTCGCAGACCTGGAGCTCCCCAAGCAAAGAAAGCTGCAAACAAATCTGTGCGTTCCTAGGCGAAAGCTAGTTGCGAAGGCGTTGCTGCACCGTGTTTTGGCACATGTTGAGTTTCTTCAAACGTAACTTGACTAAGGAAGCCGCGGCCAAGGACTCGCAGATCATTTTGGGCCAGGTTTGGTTTCCACAGAAAACCATCGTCCTGGGCGCTGCTGCGGCTGAGCATATCTGCGGCATGCAGCAAAGGGGAAGTCCAGCCGCATCTGTGTGTGTGGGTGCGGGACACAGTGAGGTACCTGTGTGTCCGTGAGTGTCTGTTGGGTCGTGGGGCCTTGGTTGACTTAAGCTGTGGCAGGTTTCCTTGTGCGCGGCTCGCAGGTCCAACGCCCACTGCTGCCTGAACGAGATTGGGCATCTGTTGTTGCATGAGGCGCGCGCGGACAGCAGCGCAAAGTTCAAGATCCGCCTGATGCAGTTCGTAGTGTCGTTTGAGGTTTCCAAAGCTTGAACCCCACGCCGCCCGTTCCGGGAGTCCTGCGGCGCAACCCCTGCAAGTGTACCTCAATCTTGCGGGCCACATTATTGGAAGGAGACAGCGAATTTCAAGCACAATATCCTGAAGTTTTATTAGTAGAAAAATGCTGCAAGCTCCAGTAAGCCATTTGCAGGCCAAGCCGAAGGGCGGCAGCTGGCCAAGCTTTGATGCTTTGACCAAGGCCGGGAAAGGGGCAACGTGCTGCTGGAGAACAATGTATTTTCTTGCCGAGGCCATTGTGACAAAGTCGTTGCGGGGCTTCACAACCCTTGTGTCTTTTTTCAGAAGCTGGGCTTCAATTTTCTGCATGCTGGGGATAAGCTGCGTGCCAGACACATGTTAAAGCTTGAAATGGATGGCAGGAGCAGGCTCTTCTGAGCCCGCGTTCTGGTGGATGGCCTGCGACTTATGCTTTGATTTTATGGCAAAACGTAAAGTCTTCGGATGGGCCATCCGAGGAGATCGTAGCCCGGACGGCCCGGACGGGTTCCTGAAGCAACCGTTTTCTGGAAAAATCACTGCATGTTCGTGTTTGGCCTTAGTATCAGTGATTCCACGCTGCGGCTTGCTTCTGATTTGGAGTCCTTACATGTTAGTTACATATTATCGCCTAATTTCACTTTCTCACTCGAGTAACTATGGAACGTCTACAATAAGATACCAGTTCATCTGCTACAGTTCTTGTACACTTTAAATGATGTACATGAACTTCTTTTTCTCGGTTTTGAATTTTCGCAGACGAATGTCGTCAATCACATGTTACAGTAACTCAATCATACATTTTGTGAAACTTGCATAACATGGATATCAGGTCATTTCTCTTGATCCTGAATCTTTCGCAGCAATAACAAGTTATCTACAAGGCACATGATCCCCCGTCACACTTAAGAGCAATATGCATCTTCAATAGTCATCCTCAACAACCTCTTTCAAACCACCGCATACTCCTACGGCTCTTAAAGGTGTTGCTTTGTGAAGAAGCCCACTACTGCACAATGCGGAAGTTCGAGACACTACCAAGGTTGTTCCTTTGCAATTGCTACATCTATCGTATAATCTGCGCCAAACCCTCTTCTGATGCTTTAGGCTCATAAAACCACTACACAAACCCAGTTTTCATTCCACTGCCCGCTTTCTTGTTCCATGGCTACCCCAAGAATCGTTTCCCTAGACAGCCCTTGAGAACCCAAGATACCCCACATACCCCAACGCCGAATCGAATTACTCAAAGGCTCGGTTCCCTAAACTCTATATATAGTCCCCCATATGGCTTCGGGTATATTATAACAAGATCCCCATATACCCCATATTCTATCTACTCAAGGGGGACTATACCCCTGTATATACACACGTATAGGATCCGATAAAAGCCTCGCGTTTGGGGTTTGGGGGGGACTACTCTTAATTCTTAACCCCTAGACCCCACCCCCTAACTGTTGCTTTCGTCAAAGGCTAGGTGAAGCCACCGAGCAACTGGCTTGTTCTGTTGGGCAGACCCTGGGAGGCGGTTTAGGATTTAGGGTTCAGGNNTTTAGGGCTCAGGGTTTAGGGCTCGCAGCAGGGTTTGGGGTTCAGGGTCAACGGCTCAGGGTTCAGGGTGAGGGGCTATGTTTGAAAAATGTTTTAGATATACAGGGATACAGGGAATTTCACCAGGAATGGAGAATCAATTGGAAATTAAAATCGACAATGAAAATGGACACTGGGAATACACAGCGGTCCACGAGGGGTATCTAGGGCTATATAAAGTTCGATGGAGGCAGATGGAAAACAACGAAAATGAATTCGGAACAGGGTTTATTGGGGGGTTTTACTGGCGGCGCATGCATGGGGCACCCAAGACATCCTAAAGGCGCTACAGAGCCCAGAGTGGACAAAGAACCCAGATGTTTCCCGACTGAAGCCCTTCCGTCATTGTCACATCCAGAGGCAGATAACTTTCAAACAAATCAAAACAAGGGACAGCCTCCATGGTTGCGGGTCATTGGGAGCCAGACGAATCCCTTTCACCGTTTATCTTTGGAACAATGTGACATGAGGCAAAACTGACGGTAAGAAAACACATATAAGCCGCAGCCCTCAAGTAGGAATCTCAGAAACATTTGCAGCGGTAAACCTCTAAACCCGAAACCATAGGCATATTACAAGGTTTTTTCCCGTATGGCTTGCTAGAATGATCTGAAAGAGACAGTCCTCGAATCCACGAAAACGAAATAAAACGCCCCAGGTATAATGGCATGTGTTGTAGTATTCTCCCAGCAAAGAAACAGCAAACGAATTTAGGGCTTCCGACAGCATGCAAGGCACTTCTGGGCAATGAACGTTGAACACAACTGGCTTGGGGTATCGATTCTCCATGCAGGCCTACTGAATGCCACATTCGGCAACGCAGTCGAGATGATCATAGTCTCTCGTCTCAGATCCGCGCAAGAAATTACTACAGGATGATATGTCACGAAGCTTTTGGTAACAAGTTGACGCCTTGTGTACTCTGCAGTTGTCAAGTTCTGAAGCCCAACGTACCTTTCCGCTAGGATTGAAGGAAACATTCTAGGTACTTTAAGGGGGTGTAGGCTTACATTATTTCAAGCCCCGATACTAAGCCCAGCCTGAACCCAACCACACACTCCAAACGCCTTGCACGAAGCCCGAAGAAAATTGAATTGTGAGTCCTTCAAAACCTAGACAGAGCCATGAGAGGAGCCACCTGTCTTCTTTCAAAAATCCCAAGTCTCTTTTAAAGGTAGGTTTCTTATTCTGATGCTTGATGAGTGCGTATTATAGGGTTCTCGAGGAGCATTGTTGAGTGCATAAATGGGGCTTCTGTCTGATAATTTCAACATGCAACGTTAACCTACCTGTTAAAGGAGGACGTGCAGTAGCCCTATAGGGCCTTGTAGCGTCTTGTGCACGGGTCAAATCCCTAGACTCTGAACCCCGAGCCTTAAGCCCCAAATCCCAAACCTCAGACCTTCAGCCCTAAACCCCGAAGCTCGAGACTGCTAATCCCTACAGTCCGCCAACCCTTGAAGCAATAAACGCTGAACCCAATTTATTCTATAGTCTAAACTCCTTAAAGGAAGGATTATATAGGTGAGTACTGTAGGGGGTATTAAAGGGATACTAGGAGTTTAGACTATGGCTCATACTCTTTCTCTGTGTAGGCCCCTGGGATATGTTGTATTTCCTTAATGGCTTTGATAGGGGACCCTAAATACCTAAATTCCCAAATGAGCTGTCGTCTAAACTCCTAGCATCCCCCTTAGTAACCCCAATAATCGTCCCGGATAATCCCCTACTTGAAGGAGTTTAGACGAAAGCTCAAAAGGTTCCAGGGGCCAACCCAGTTCTGCATAAGGAGGATTCGAAGCTGATACTCCCCCTTAAGTAGATAGGATGTGGCTTTTGGCATATTAAAATAAGATCCCCATGTACCCCATATTCTATCTACTTAAGGTGGACTATACCCGCCAAGGCAATCTTCGCGCTGAGGGAAGGTCTGACTGAGGCGCATTCCGAAGCGACCCAGAGTTTGGGGTTTAGGGTTGAGGGTTCAGGATGTCGGGCTTAGGGTTTAGGGTATACGGTTGATACCCTAACATTAAGCACGTTGTGGAGACCATTTTTACCCGGGCCTAAAGTGTTGCACTGACTTTAATGAAGAGACCTTGAACAATGTGTTTTGGCCGCCGCCGCTTATTCAATTTCAGGCCATTGTTGGGAAGACCTTGAATAATGTGTTATGATTTTGGTGCCCTAAAAATACGGGACCCAATCCAGACCATGCCTTCTAATGTAATCCCCAAGGCCTCCCGGGGCCCTCAGTACCGTGGGACCCCTATTGAAGACGTCTATTTTTCTTTCCGGAGCCCCTACTGTTAGGGGGAGCTGGGGGGGGTCTATAGAAGATTCAGGGACCCATACCTCGGGAATTATGGTAACTTTGTATTGCAGGATCATGTGAGTAGTATTTTATTTGGGGATACTATGGTACTCAATATAGAGTAAGATTATATCCTCCTTTTGGGGTATAGTATTTTAATATAAGGAATATCATCTTACTAGGTTTAACCACCAAAAAAACACTACTCATGTGTATCTAGTGTGTACTACCCACACCCCAGTGCCCGCAGCCCAAAACATTGCTGAACGAAGGATTTGTGAGGTTTCTTTGAAGGCTCGCAAGTTAGCGTGTCTAGGGTTTGCAGCTAGAAGCAGAACATACAACCAGAACTGCCAAATTACGACGGGCCACACTCCAGCGTCTCCAAAGCAGTGTAAGATTAGAAGCCATAATGTGTTCATTCATAGTAGAGAAACGAAGTACACAAGCTCCTGGCATTGATTTATATTTCAAGTGCGGTCAAAAGGTGTGCCGGGTAGTCTGCTTAACACGCCAGTTTTCAAGACCCTCATGCATGCGTCGAACGACAGGCCTTGGCATTGTCATGCCTGAAGCTCTCAAGGAAGTCGTGCTATACACTCTGCGACATGTGTTAGTTTCCCCGAATACGGGGATCCCAATATAGACCTAAAATACCTTGTTCTTCTTATGGGACCCACTCAAACAAGTACCCCTAATTTTGAAAAACCCCAAACCCTAAACCCTACGTATCTCTATATACACTTACGTAACGCCTGGAAACGTACCCCCAATTTTGGGAACTCTCAACCCTAAACCTCTAATTTTGGGATCTACCCCCATGTTTCATGAGCCAATCTGTCTGCTCCCACAGCGGAAAGGCAATGTCGCTTAGAGCATCTTGCAACGCTTGAATGATATTATGGGAATCTATAGTATATTTTAGTATATGATGGGGATAACCGTATATTGTAGCAAGAAAAGGAATTTCTAGTATGTTATAGTATATGCATGTTCAGAGATCCAAGCACCTCCAAAGCAAACGCTGTTCCGAACCGCGATCACCCAGCTGCCCCTGACGGTACTTTTCAAAAAGTAGGGTTCCAGCATAGTATACCCTTAAGTCCAGCCTAGTTCTCTTCTGACGATCCTTAACTTTTTGAAGTCTGGAAATCTTTACACCCTAAACCCTATATACCCTAAACCCTAAACCGCGTTAGCCAGCGCTAACATGCCTTGCTTCCGGAGGTGGTAAAAGGTAGTTTGGTGGGAAGTATCGTCTCCAACTTGCTGCTGGTGCTGGGCAACCCACCTCATTTACTGGTGGTCAGTACTTGGAGGGTCATGGGGACTTAGTAAGTGGGTAAATAATTGGGGATAACTGGGGTTATTATGGAGCTTCTAGGGGTTATAAGTATACTTACTAAGTCCCCCTGACCCCCCAAGTACGGGACTGGAGGGAGGCATGCCTATACTTTAGTGTTAAGGGCTTAGGGCCATATAGAGCGCTTATCCATTCATTTCTTCCATACTAAACTCGAAATCCCGAGAGATGCAAGTGGTTTCCACTTCTTTTCCATCGGACTTATGGGTGGATTTTATGATTTCCTAAGTTCTGGGCCTGTGGCGGATCTGAAGCTTGAGGACTTGCGTATGTATACGTGCTTGTCCATTTCCGTATAATGTGTTTTGGGACCATGTGGCAAGACTATGCATTTGGGCTCTGGGCTGGTTACACAGCTGGACTGTTTAGGGTTCAGGGCTCAAGTAATTATTAATTCCTGGCACGTGAATTTTCTTCAGCTGTATGCAGACGAGACATTGAGATTCGCAACTGCGATGTCGGCGTATCTGACAAGTCATCTTGCTTCGATGACCCCAGACAGACTTCAGAAACTCAAACTCATCATCCTGCAAAAGATGTGGCGTAATCTCCTCCTCGGAAAATTACCCCCCCCTACCCCCCCTAGTATTAGATATTCCCCGTATACTACAATATACCGGAATAAGGAATATTCAATATTAAGCAGGGGGGGTGGGGGGTGGGGGGTTGAACATTATTGGGAGAAGGTTATTGAAGTAACGCTCTGCCAGATGAATCAACCATAGCTCATTTTCCCTATGTCATCTCAGGCATGTGCTTCTTCTGCGGCGGCATAAAATACAACACTCAGCGCTTCAGCGCCATGACTGCCTTTGCCACGTTCCCATGCAACAAAGCCGTATTTTCTGAGTGTATGGGCAGAACACTCTTATTCGGGTACGGCTTTTCAGGGTGAAGGTGGTTTATGCGAGGAGAAGAAGACATTGTGGTGTGGCATTGGGTGTTCCGCAAATCATGCAACAGGCATCACAGCGTAACACCTAAGTTGTTCATGTGGGTCGAAGCAGCAACATACCCACCATACCCACACTGGGTCGTTCCTGAGAAAAGAGTAATATTTTCAGAAACAACTTGAAGAAGTTTGCAGATGCCAAAGGATGCAAAACACATCATGTGCAAACAGGCGCCAACAGTGATAAAGGTGCTGGTTGCTGTCCATGCTGTAGCTTTCAAGCATGTCCGCTAGCAGGCTAAGGTGTCGTATGGAGCGGCCGGATTCAATCCCTTGTTTGGTGTAGCCCATCAATATCAAATAGGCCGGGCTCCTCTTCGATATCCAAAAACTACTAGGTGCCTGGGTATGTTTGGTACCCATCGATTTCTCGTACTTACTATTAAATAATCGTGAAGAACTATTCTCAAATGTAGTAATAATGGTGATAGTAATAGTAATAGGAGCAGTCATAGCAATGGAAGTAGTAATGCTAATAGCAATGGAAGAGTAACAGCAATAGTATTCGCAACAGTTCAAATGCCTCTGCTAAGGCCCCACCGGCGCCCGTGCTCAGTACTCCTTGCTACTGCTGGCGGTTCTGGCTCTAGCCTTGTGGCACAAGTTTAGGGTTTAAATCTAGGCAATTTAAAGCCACCTCACCCGACCTCACTCTAAATAGTGCTTTATGTAGGGAATAGTACCAAAATTGCCTTAAATTGGGAATTGAAAGTATTCTAAATTCCCTTGAATTTAGGGTGAAGGGGTTGGCTGCTTTTTGTCTTGGGATGATGCTTAGCTGGTACAACCTTTGGTGGGACGTGGTGATGGCTTGTGCGAGTCAACAAAGATTGCGCAAGGCGCAACAAAAAGGGAGCCTCAAACCTCAAACCTTTGGCGCCACCAGCGGATACCATGATCAGTATTTGCTACTTACTGCTACCTGAACCCCGAGAATATATAGAACAACAGCCTTTTGGGCTGTTTTGAGGGCTTTTGGGCTATTATTTTACCTACTCTTGGGGTTCAGGTAGCCTAAAACCTTAAACCCTAAACCGCGTGTATTTATCAGTCTGACATGCCGTCCCGTGGCTTTCTGCGTAAGAGCATCTCGGAACCCTAAGGCTGACAATTGATTCCTAAACCCTGGGCCCTAGGTGCTAAACTCAAAGCCATAGATGCCAAACTCGAAACCCTATGGTCCCCTTAAGTAAGTAGAATATGGCTGTGGGTATATTATAATAAGATGCCCACATACCTCATATTCTATCTACTTAAGGGGGACTATAAAGTCTCAACTCCAAACCGACCGTCCTAAACGCTACTTCAGGGGCCTGGGCCTGCAGTTGCAGGACAGGTGCAAAACTTCAGTGAAGGATCTAGGGTTTAGGGTTCTAGCAAAAGTCGGGCCCGAAATGGATCTGGATGTCAATGAAAAGGCCATATGATAGCGCATGTGCAGGTGCCATAGTGAATGAAGGATCTCCTCAAACCCGAGTGTTTATTGAAAGATCTGGAATTTTAGGGTTTAGGGTTTAGGGTCGGGATATCAGGGATCCTCAGGGGGCAATTGCAATCACGAGCTGAACCTTTTGAACTCATGTGGGCTTCCTTTGAGACTAGCGTTTCGAGGCAAAAGCCAAAAGAACAACACCTCCTGCCCTACTTCTTAAACCCTAGGTCCCAACCCCTGTAGGCCCTTACTCCTACACCCCATATCCAAAACCCCAAGCTTGGACCACAAGCCCAAAGCCCTGAATCCTGAATCCTACACCCTAGACCATCACAGGTCATCCACCCTGAAGCCTTAAGCCAGAAACCAATAAGGGGGCTTTTGAAACCCCACCCCAGGCATACGGACCCTATGGTTATGACTATCATTAGGGTTCAGGGTTTAGGGTTCTAGGGTCCGAACCATGGGAGGTGAGGTTGCGGAAATCCTTTCGTTGTAAACCTGCATCTAACAGGGGTTGGCCTTTGGGATACACAAACATCTGCCCCTATAGCTTTCATAAAGACCCTGTATGCTAATGTTTTCAACCGGCTCCAAACGCCAACCAACTAGTTTCCCAAAATTAGGGGGTGCTTTTTGGGGGGGTCCTCAGAATAGAAATTATAGTATTTGGGGGTCTATATTCGGGTCCCCCCTTTTTTTGGGAAACCTTTAGCCCTAAAACCTATATATCCTTATATACCCCTATATAACCCCTATATAACCACTACAAAACCGTGTAAAGGTACCCCTAATTTTGGGAAACACCCATTCTATTTGCAAGGTCATCCCGACGGTGGTGCTCCTCACTGGAGCGCGTCCAGAGAGCGAGCTCCTGATCTCACGCGGATGCGTACCTTCAATGGACTCAATTGAGATCAGGGTTTAGGGTTCATGGAGGTTTAGGGTTTATAGGGGTTAATGGCTTTGTGTTTAGGGTTTAGGGTATAGGGGTCAGATCCTGTACGCAACCCCATTGCTCACCCTCCTGCAAATTGGATCCCCAATGCGGCCGAACTAGGGCTTTCTTCTGTGTCTTTCTGCGAGAGGAGGCAGTAAGGGGTGCGTAGCACAGGATCTCAGAACGGAATGGCGGTTCCTCATAACAGTTCCTATGCAATTTCTAGAAGGACACCAAATCGTCAGAATTCCACATGATTCTCAGCGTTCCTGAGTGTTTCGTTGCGGACCTCCGAAATCAGCGACTGCAAGCGGTTTCAGCGTCTTCGGGTTTACGCGTTTGGTGGTTGAATGGGGTGAAAGGAGTCAGGGTTGAATGGCATGCGCGCCGTAGTCCAGCAGCTAGGGCCGAGGGGATTGGGATAATGAAGTTGCTGACCAAATTCGCAGGCAAGAAAGGCCGATCATGTAAAGTCTGCATGCTTTTTGACTGGAGTCTGCCAGGAGAGAATCCAATGGTGTCTTCTTGTCTGGGCCGGTGTGTGTGTGTGTGTGTGT
>CAJNIZ010033001.1:152945-164469 GCA_905231905.1 Symbiodinium pilosum | reverse complement strand
GGGTTTTAGGGCCCAAATACAACTAATACTATGGTATTTTGGCCCTAAAACCCTATTATTTGAGTCCTTGGAGCCCTTGGGTATGCCTGCTGGCGCAGGATCGTACATCTCCCCGGAGGCTGCGCTCCGCAATGGAAACATGCCCTTTCCCCAGTCAAGGGGTTTAGGGCTTAGCGTTTAGGGCTTACTTTAGGGATCCAACTAGCCCAATGTAGGTAATATTTACAGACTTTAGGGCCCAATGTAGGTAATATTTGTCCACATGGATCCCTAGGGTTAGGGTTTAGCAAAACGCATAAAAAGTGCCGAAGATGCTATCGTTTTACATATTTTGTGGTTTGGACCTTGTTAGGGCTCAAGGGTATAGGGCGGGGTGCAGGAGTCTAGGGGTTCAGGGTTTAGGGAGCCCAGACCAGAAGGTTGAATATTTGATATCAGGGAAACTCGAATTGCACACCCGCATGCCCAGAGTTTGATACATTGGGACACATGCCTTCAGACTGCACTGCAGTGTAAACATTCTTTGAATTCAGAGTCAATGACATGAACTTTGAAAGACATAGCAGCTTGAATTAATGAGCACAATTACTCTTTTCTATGCCCCCCAACATACACGTAGACAACATGCTATAAGTTCCGGCAGGGCTCTTAACAGAGCATGTTGAGCATGGGGACCGGCAGCACGGGACAAACCCCTACCCACATGAGCAGTGTTTTGAATAGGGCATGCTCGGCAATACACAGGAAGGACCCAAGCGCCTGTTATCTGTAGAATTTCCTAGACCCTAGCCCTTACAACCTCAAGCATGATCCCAAAGCTCTCAACCCTGAACCCTAAATCCTAATCGGTACGCTCGAAATCCTGAACCCCATATGGTAGCTTATCAACATGTTTTATTGGGGTTCCCGCTATAATACGGTCTCTAGTATTTAGGATACCACAAACGGGATTGCAATTTTGACCACCCTCCATGTAAACCAAAAACCTCCTAAACCACATTGGGAATTCCATTTCATTTTGAATTTCTGTGATTTGCATAGTTTTTAACGACTGTACTGACCACCCTTAAACCCTAAACCCCACACCTATCAAACCCTTAAATCTAAAAATCCTAAACCCTAAGTTCCAAACCTGAAATTCTGAATCCAAAACCTCATATAAACCCCAAATCCTAAACCCTTAAACCCTAGATTCTAAACCCTAAACCCTAAATCCTAAATCTTAAGCCTGAATCCTGAGCTCCACAATCTCCCCCTTCCAAAGCTCTGAAGCCTCAGTTTGGGTTGGAACCTCTTCGGCACGGAAGGCAAGATCCGCAAGTACGCGAAGGCGAGAGTAGCAAGAACATGTGTGGGCGTTGGGGGCTTTCAGGGTGTATATAGTATATGGAGGATTCTAGGGTCAGGGGCTAGCGTTTAGGGGTTTAGCGTTCGGGGCCCGGGATTTGGAGGGTCGTTAAAATTTTGGTCATAGCAGTTTGAAGACAACCACTAATCTCTCGTTTCTTATGTACCTACATATAACTCCCAAAAAAGGAGGTGTTTCGATTTTCTTTGGGAATTGTTTGGGTACTGCCCACTCTCTGGAACAATTGGATAGTATATATCCATAATACAGTTATGAACAGCCCTTCTTATGACCCCTGATATAGACTGTTACAGGTTGGGGGCAGTACCCAAAAATTGTCTATCTGTCGCCAAAGGAATGCTGTACAGAGATTGCAGAGGAAAGCACATGCAGGAAATTGCACAGGAAGAGAAAAAGCAGAATTGTCTAGAGTTGAGCTTACATGCAAGTCTCGGATTACTTTGTCTCAAAGTCGTGGATCTTCACAAGGCATTCCCACACACAAGATCAGTTCACTCGTCTCATCCGCAGCCATCCCGAAACCTCCAATGTAGCTTATCTGGATCAATGTTAGGGGTGCTTTGGGGTTATATTGGGAGGAGAATGGAAAATAAAATGAAAATTACTATTTAGGGTCTAGGGTTGAGGCTCATGTTAGGGAGCCTTTTTATACTTGCTGTGGTATGGGCTTCTTTATATTCACGTAGAAAGATCCTTTTTCTTCCTAGGGTAATGTTGGCTAAGTTACGTGTAGCTGAGAGTCCCTGTGTAGGACCTGTAAGGCTTGGGACGGCGAAAAGGGTAGTGAAAATATCAAAGAGTTTGAAGGAACCCTTGAGGGGACGTACGCCCCCGCATTGGCCCCTCAACCCGAAAGCCCGCAACCCTGAACCAATCCTAAACTTCAAAGCCCAAAGTCATTGACACCAAACGGCAGTTCCCCTAAATTAGGATACCCCAAAATAGACTCCCAAAAACTATAATCCTTATTATGGGGACCTTCAAAATAGCACTCCCAATCTTAGGAAACCCCCCATCCATGCAGCTCAATTTTGCAGAAGCGGAACGCCCGCATCATTAACGAGGGGCTCGTCGCTTTCCCTCCTTGCGATCCGTTCCGCGGCATGCAGATAGTCCGCTGAAACGTTTTAGGGGTCATAG
This sequence comes from Symbiodinium pilosum, assembly GCA_905231905.1. Lineage (NCBI taxonomy): Eukaryota > Dinophyceae > Suessiales > Symbiodiniaceae > Symbiodinium > Symbiodinium pilosum. Next base: position 161,960 of record CAJNIZ010033001.1, on the reverse strand, counting down.
ATGCTAATGTAGAGATTCTGAAGAGTGGTCTGCAGCCATACCAGCACAGATACAGCGGCGTCTGACTAGAGGAAGATCTAGGACTTAACGTAAAAGCTCTTCTCGAATACCGGGGATGCGGATCCGTCAAGCAGATACGTACACTAGTTGTGCTAGCGTGCAGTTGCTCACGAAGCGCAAAGGCTTTGGAATCCCGAACTACGAAACGACAAGCCATAGCCCACCACGGGAATTCGGTGTCCTTGCTGCATGTGAGCTATATAGTCTAAACTCCTAGTATCCCCCCTTAATAACCTCTATAATTCTCGCCTAAATAATCCCGCATATAACCCGCCCCTAAATGGAGTTTAGGCTATAGCTCATGTCGAGCCCCATTGCAGAGTACACTCCTTGTGGATTACGTGAGCCCATGCGTACAAGGGTTGACAGGGCTCTTGAAGAATAGGGTTTAGGGTTTGGCCAGGGAGTCTACCGCGGATGTTGAGGAAATAGTCAGGTGTGCGGAGGTTCTACTAGGGATGGTATAACAGGGACATTTCGGGTTTAGGGTTGCCAGATACTAGTAACCAATGAGTCCCTATGAGAAAGATTGTATTCAAATGAGTCGATTTTGGGGCCCACTGCTTATGAAAACCTCCCCAAATTCGGGACACGTACTTTGCCAGTCGGTGAGGTATCATGACTGGTGAAGCATCTCTTTTATCTGGAACCCTCCGCTGGGCTCGTGTTTTGGACCTCTCAACATGTCCTTTGTTGGTCTTTAGTTTTAGGAGGGCCATGCATTTTACTCGTTTTCAAGGAGCTTCAAAGGCTAACCAAGTAGACCTTTAAAAGCAGGGCCATCCAAGATCCCCTTCTTTGCTGAGGCAGCCTTTTTGCGTGATCCTGGAGGCAGTTTGCCTTTGGGTGTGGGAGTTGGGACCCTATATGGGGAGCCCAGATTAGAAGACTTTTTCTTGGGAGCTACGGAGGCCTTACGGATGCTACTATCCCAAACAATCCATGTACCCAATAATTAGGTACTTGGGCTTTGGGTAGTAGCAATTATAGTATTGGTTTTGGGTAAGTATATGATTATTAGGTACTTGGACCCTTAGTGTATGGCGTGTTTTGTTATGGGTCGCCTCCATGGGGTTTGGGTTTAGAGTTCAGGGTGTAGGCCTCTAACTCTAAAGGATGCCTTAGGTGGACTCCCCACCCAGTAACAGTGACTACAGGGGATAATAGGGATTATGTTAGGGTCCTCTTGTATTATTATACCACTATTACAGGGTGGGGGGTCCTGCAAAAGGATTCCTTAAGTTAAAGATGAGCAGGTTTAGTTCTCTGGGGTTGATGGGAAACCATTGTTTTCGTGCAGCCGCCTTCCCGCATGATCCTTGAAGCGCACTGGAATTTTAGTTTTTCTTGACTCGGAAAGTGGCTGTATAGTTTGGGTACTGCCCCCACCCAGTAACAGTCTATATTAGGGGCCCTATTTAAGGGCTATATATAACCATCGTATAGTTATTATCCAACTGTTACTGAGGGGGGGCAGTACCCAATGTATAGTGAATGAGTTCAGACCTTTCACAACATGCGGCTTAGCGCCATCGACGGAGGTTTTAGAAGTTTGATGGACACCACGGAAAAAGAAGCCACCAAGAAGACATACCGTAGATACCTGAATAATCATCGATTTCAAGGTGTGCAACCCTTGTCTTGTCTTCTAGTATAATCTACCCGAACGACTTGTTTTGTTCCTCTCCGCCCCTACAGTACGCATGCAAAGCCATTCCTAGATAAAGCTTTAGCAAAAATGGGGGGCGGGACTGTATCGGAAGCGCAGTTTCTTGTGTTTCTGATCCCCTGTTCAAGGCTTGATGGTGCACCCCCCGCCACAGTAAATTCCCCTCACAGTACCATGATACACATTGGGTTAGCAGTTTTCATGAGGGGCGCAAGGGAGGGCGGTGGCGGATTGCACCTCACGAGCTCTGGTGAAGTCTGTTTCAATAACGCTTCTCTTCCCAGCCCATTTGTCTTCAGAGGTGTGCTCTGGAGCTTGGTAGGGCAGAACCCAAGGCATACCCGGGTGGTAACCTGTAGTGTCTTATACTTGCCATTTCAGATAGCATCATAGTTTTTCGTAGCAGCTCTAGAGTGTAAGGTCTGGGGCGTAGGGCCTGTGCGTGGCCTAGCCATGTTTGCAGGTCTGTTCTGATCACGAACGAAACTGTGTTCAAGAATGTGTTCTCCCCATCTGAATGCCAAGTATCCAAAGATGCTTCTGTGACTGTAAGCCTCATCCCTATAACCACCGGAAGGGAGCATCATCTGAGACCGCTGGAAGGTATTGAAAAAGAAGTTTGCTGGTGTCGACGAGGATTGCATGGAGGGGGCCCTAGTCTTGCCGGAGCCAGAAATGGCGGGTGTAGCGGTAGCAGGAGCGAGTGGAGCTCATGCAAAGTTGTTGTTGCGGAGGAGTTTTCAACAAGGACCCCACCTTGTGCGAGGAGCTTTCGAGGGCATCCGAAACCCCAAGACAGTATCTGCTGCCCCTGTTGCAGCATTCGTTATAGTTCGAAGTCAGGACAGGGACAGGCCTTTCTGGAGGATCTTTCACATCCACCAGAGTTAGCATTTCAGCTACAAATCTATGACTTCAATATGGGAATTGTCTTCTTTTCCATCTCTAGGTCTCTACTGTATGATACCGATGCTTCACCAGGTTGCTTGCTTTCTGGCCCCTTCCGAAGAGCCTGACAACAAACATGTCTACAGGAGAGTTTATCCCTAAGGCTCCATGTAGTTACTATTTATAGATTGTTGGGCCCAATGTAGGTCATACTTAGTAGGTACTGGCTATAGACTTTTGGGCCCACTGTAGGTCATATCTAGTAGGTACTAGCTGCAGTCTTTTGGGCCCAATGTATGTCATATTTATAGCCTTAGAGTTCCAGGGTATGGGAATTTCTTTAAACTGTAAGTGCGAAATCTGAGGCTCTCTCTCTCTCTCTCTCCTGGGTTGCTGTTAAGGAACTTAAATTAAGTTACCATAATGGGTGTATATATATATATAGTAAATAAAGGGTTTCCCCAATATAGTCACTTANNCCTTAACAGCAACCCAGTCTCTCCCTCTCCTCGCTTTAGATCCAGAGGCTCCTTCATTTGCGTAGGGGCTGCTCTTGTGAGTTGAGAGCGTTCTGTTGAAAACATGTTCGTTGGCTCATTCATTGCAAAGTTTTGAAATCTCAGGTTCTGGCCAGGCAGTCATTGATGTTAGTCCTACATGTGGGGGGCGGGGGTGGGGGGGTGGGGGGGAGGGGGAGGGTGCGTTACATGGACCAATAAGTTGGGTTCAGTGAGCGGTATCAGTTTGCAGGGTTCAGTAAATGGTAAGCAAGCATCCTTGCATACCGGGGGAGCCAGTCTTAGTATTGTTTTCCCAGCCATTACGGGGATTAGTCATCTGTGATATCAAAAACTTCACTAAGTTCAGATATAAAGATTCTCTCAACATGACCCTTATGCAATCCTCAAAGGGGACGCCTCTACCCCGCCCATATCCGTGGATCGCGACGTGAAGAAACCCTGCCATCTCCTTGATGTTCCTAAGGTCCCGCCGGACGTGGCAGCGCTACTGCTCCCCAGACAGGTGCTTCTGGCTGTAGGGGGTCCGGATTACTTGCGAAATGCAGGATTTTGAGGTGCATCCCTATACTGTAGTAGTTTCCAGAACAGAAATACGGAGACCCCAAAATAAAACCCCAATACTATCATCCTTGTTACAGGGTCCCCTCACAATGGTACCCCTAATTGTGGCAGAGCCTATCTCAGAAGCAGCGCGGTACCACAATATCGAAACCTGAACAACTCGTGTTCCCTCATGCAGCTAGTAGAGCTGCAGTTGAAAGCACCTGCAACATGCCTGGAGGCCTTAGTTATTAATCCCTGTCCTGGTTTGGATGCATCGTTTATGGACGTCTGCGGGCATCAGAAAGCAAGTTGCATTGTACTGATTGCGCTGCACCTGCGGTTCTCAAACTGCTCGCCACTGCGGGGGTCTCCATAAAAAGTCCAGTCATTCCCTGCGAGCTTGAGCAAGCATGACAAGCATTTGTGCAGTGTTCAAGAGGCACCCATTTTCGAGACGCAGTCACATGAATTCCTCTTGGGGATGGTGAGAAACACGTACTTTCCCAATATATAGTTTTGGGGTTGGCTAGCACAGCTGATGTGAGCTCTAAATGTGCCAATTTATAGTCCCCCTTAAGTAGATAGGATATGGGGTATATGGGGATCTTGTCATAATATACCCAGAGCCATATTCTATCTACTTAAGGAGGACTATGGGAAACGATGCGGCCTTGACTTTTTTCTTCTTTTTCGGCGAAATTTTTTTTGCCTGGCCAGAAAGCGTCTCGGATCTGTACAGTACAGTGTAGACATAACACCCCCGAAAACTTGAAACAATACCTGCTCCACATAAGATGAATCTTGTGGAGGTGTTTTCCAACAGACGGCCAAGAAGCCGCAGCGAAGGACTTTGAGGGTCACTGGGTTGCGGTTGCGGAACTTAAATTCAGTTACCCTGATGTGGGTATGTAGCACATAATACTTAGGGTTTCTTGTACTAAATAGTAACTTAGTTTAAGTTCCTTAACAGCAACCCAGGTTAGTAGCATCCGGGATGCTTCGGACTTCGAGCTCTGTGTTTAGCTCAGATGAACGGGACCCGCAATATTTTCTACTAACACGCCTGGGCCAGAAGAAGCCAAGGCTTCGTTGATATACTCTTGGCACTCTGCAATGTGAAGCGACCTCACCCGACCTCACCCTAAATAGTGATTCATATAGGGAATATTACCAAAATGGCTTTAAATTTGGAATTGGAGAATTGAGATTATTCTAAATACCCTGTTGGTGTGAACGCTATCTTAACCTTTGGTGCGCAAGCGTATGTTTCGTGTGTTTGTTGTCCTTCCTGTACCCAACTCGCCTGAGGGTTTCCAGGGATTTGGGTTGTTGGCGTGGTGTTCTGCAGGGCACATTGAGGTCGGAACGATTACTGCAGAGGTCCAAATAAGAGATATCATTTGGATTTGAAGGTTATTTTTCACCTGCATTACCTTGTGATAGTTTTTGTAGGCCAATGGAACAGTATACCCAAAGCCATCCAAAGCCCTATTCCAGCATGTTAGACCCCACAATTTGCATGCTTGGTGTGCTTGGGCAGCCAAGCCCTTAAAGTACCTGCACCGGCGGCGTCCAGAAGGGCTTACCTTTTTGCTTGCTCTGAGCTGTAGTCTAGACTCCTCAAAGGGGGTCATATAAGAGATTATAGAGGGGACGGTTATAGGGACCCCCTCCCCCCCGATTTCATGCCAACTTCTTTACACGCCCAAGAGAGCCTACCGCATGGATTTGGGTTTAGCGGGGCTTAGGACCATGACTTCTGAACCCAATCCCAGCCCTCTACCCTAGATCCTTCAACCCGAAGCCCTTTACTCTAAGCACCAGCTGTGAACAATTGAGGGTTTAGGGTTCATCATGTATATAGTGGGTTACATAGGGTATATAGGGTTCTATAGGGCTACTTAGGGGTCATATTGGGAGAATGGAAAATGAAATGGAAAAAGCTAAATCCCCAACTCTTGCGCAGCTGAACATGGACTCTCAGCCTTAAAGCATGAATCTCACGGTTTGCGTTGGGTTCAAGGTTTAGAAAGAGGATAGGGTAGGGTTCAGTGTTTAGGGGAAGCCCCACCCTGAGACTGAACCACCCCACCCCCACAATGACAAATATTATCCGGGTATGGAAGGACTTTCGGGATTACCAGCGAAAGCCCACGTCGAAGCCACAACCCAAAAAAACCGAACCCTGAATCCTAAATTTTCAAAGCCTTGATGGTTGAATCTTAAAACTCCACACCTCAAATCCTGAACCCCAAACCCTAAGATGAAAACCCAAAACATTAAGTCCAAAACCTACACCCTCGGCTCCTAAATAGAATACTCAAGTTACAGCCAGGTGGTGACGCATATCCCCTATAGTGTCCATAATAGATATAACTAGCGTTTCGTAATATAGGTCCCTAGCCCTAAACCCCAAACCTCTGTACTCTGACAGGTTTCATCTCGTTTTTCCTCTACCTCTTCCATTGATTCTCCATTATTGAGCAGATGGCTCCATATCATCCCTACATATGTTGCATATGAGCAAAGGACCCTGAGCCCTAAACCCTAAACCCAATCCCTTTTTCCTACCTGGCTCTGCTTCCAGGGCGAAATGCGGAGGGCAACGCCTTCCTCGCCCCAGCGCTCTGAGCCTACCAAAGATTGTAGGCCTGGAGCTTAGCTTAGTGGAGATTCTTAGTCTTAAATAAGAGTTGACATTGTAGGATTAGGGGTTAGGTTTCAGGGTTCCGGCTTTAGGTCATGGGATATTGAGGGTTTGTTGCAGCCACTTGGAGTTTGGGGGTGTCATTTGGGTTTTGAAGCTATACTTCGTGTGGTCTTCAGGGATTGGGGTTTAGACGTATTTCTGCAATACTGGGACACTGGGATTACACAGGGGTTCATAGCAATACTCTCCAATATTGACCTAGATTACTGTTATAACTATGGTGTTACCTTGGACAGACTTTAAAGCAATATTGGCAGTTACTCAAGCCTCTACATCACTTGGAAACCCTGACTGTAAGGGTCCAAAGTATATAGCCATCGTATATTCCCAAAACCTCAGTAACACATAAATAGCATGATAATCCCCACATGTATGACTACTGTATACTGGAGCCTTCGGGTGAGGATGTAGGACTACCCTAGACCTCCTCCCAAATATCCATAAGACCAGCCGTCAACCCTTAAGGGTTTAGGGCTTAGGCTCTATGGGCAGTTGTTGTGGGCATTTGGGAGAGTCACGGGGTTGGGTTTAGGGCTTGGGGCAATTGCATCCTGGGTCAGGGCTTCGAGGTCATCGGGTCTGGGCTTCCGGGATGTGTTTTTGGGGATGACACTGCCCCAGCAGATTTTGATGCTTGCCCCTGACCCCACGAACTATATAGACGTCGCCTCCTGAATCCAACTGTGGGAATTTATCCTTGGCGTTTTGTGGCTGTGTATTCGAACAAGGACTGGTTACAAGAGACTGAAGCTAAGCCTTACCCGCAAACCCTAAACCCAAAGCCCTAGACCAGAAATCTTCCCAACCCAAGACATCGGGTTAACCGGGATGGACTGGGGTAGGTTCGGCCACGTCCTCACCCTTGCAGTGGCAGGTCCTTAGAGAGATGATGATTACTGGTACTTCTTGTGGTAACCTTTACAGTACTTTCGAAGGAGATCTTACATGACTCTACTGCTTCTCTTTATGTAATGGGCTGGCGCGCAGTTTCGCATTGTGGCGTAGCTTTTGGGGTAAAGGGCAATGGTTTCTACTCGTGATGCTTCCGCGCATTGAGGGATCTCCCTTAGGTGAACCCCCCCACCCAGTAACAGTGACTATACAGGAGAATTGCGATTATATTTGAGTCCTATTATACCTTGATACTGTCGCCACTCATTAACAGCTGGATAATATTAATCATTTAGGTATATATTTGTATATATAGAGCGCTTAGTATGACCCCTAGTACAGACTGTTAATGGGCGGGGCAGGACCCAAATTATACCACTTTTGCTGGGTGGGGATTCCGCCTAAGATCTCCCCATTAAGTGATCTCCCGTCTTGCGCCTCCGCAGGTCTAGGTGTGCTACTCCCAGGCTTCCTCAGAGTTTAGGGTGTAGGGTGTTGGGAATGGAGTAAGGGTTCCCTGTAATAGTCCCCATTAATTCCCGTAAGAACCCTTGCAGCCCGAACCCGCATTCCCAACTAAGCAAAAGCCAGAAGAGTAGAAGTACGCCCACAGCGGTCCAACATCTGCTGGTTCTTTCTCAAGCAGTTGGCCGTCTTGCTCGAGTGGTCGCTACATGTGTAAGCCACAAATAATGCTGAGCATCAAAGCCTCAAGCCCTGTTAGCCCCTCATCCGAAGCCACCCCTAGGATCTAGGATTTACTTGGAAGGTGAGGGGGACTTAGTCACTAGGTTAATACCCCCCATGAACCATGTAGTAACCCTAGTTGTCTCCATCATTAAGCTACTTACTACATCTCCCTGGCCCTCCGAGGTAGGGTTTAGGGAGTATCCGCAGCTTGAGCCCATTAGAAACGTCACTTCTCAATTAAAGGAAGAAAGTAGTCAAACCCTAAACCTACAAACGCTACAAACCCTAAACCTTAAATCCTAAACCCTAAAAGGTATCCAAAGCTAGAGCCCAAGCCCACATGGGCGGCTTGAAAAGGAGACTTGCTTCTCACACCAGGCGCCTTGCTGTCAAACTGATTTGCATTAGGGTCCCTCAACATATGGGTTGTTCTCAAAATTATGGACCCCTTTTGTTTATGTGTTATATTACGGCACCCAATATTTAGGGGTACCAAAAGGGGACCCTAATTTGGGGAACTACCCATGAGATTTAGGGTTTAGGGACCCAGAATCTTCCATATCTTTAGTCCCCGGCCCATTGGTTGTCTCTCGAGATGACGCGCGAAACAGAGCAATGCAGATAAGAAGTACCCGTAAACCTAGACCCTAAACCCTAGATAAGAAGGGCATCCAAGGAAGACCGCTCCAGTGAATTCAGGGTTCCTCCTGTAGTCCCTACACGGTCGCAAAATCTTTCCTTTTAAATGCTACAATCCTCAGTACATAGTTACCTCTCAGGAGGCCCCAAACCCCAAACCTTATAAACCCCTTAAACCCTATAACCGCTATAAACCATAAAACCCTACAACCCAAATAAACACTATAAACCCTATAAACTATAAACCCTAAAAACCCTAAAAACCCTATTAACCCCACGCACCCGAAACCGAGGCCTTCCAGATGCAAAGGTCCTCCATCCAAACCTGAGGATGGGATTCGTGTCGACATGAGCTATAGTCGAAACTCGTTAACAGGGGACTATATGGTGGTTTCCCAAAATTA
>CAJNIZ010033001.1:123230-143348 GCA_905231905.1 Symbiodinium pilosum | reverse complement strand
CCTAAATAGGGGTACCCCAATACAGAACCCCAAATGCTATAATCCTTTTTAGAGGGACCCCCAAATGGTACCCCTAATTTTGCGAACCCCCCATGTATAGCCCCTAATATGACACCTATTATCGACCGTCAATGGGTGGGGGACAGGACCGAACCTTGAACCTATTGATTTTCCTCTTCCGATATGAGAGATGCTCAGAGGCTAGGAGCGTCCTTTCTAACTTTAGGGTTTAGGGTTTAGGGACCCTAACTTCAGGGCTTAGGGTTTAGGGTTTAGGGACCCTAACTTCAGGGTTTCGAAGCCAGAGTCCCAATACCCTACTGTACACCCTGAACCCCACAAGCATCCCGTAACCCCAATTACATCCAGTTCTAGGGGTTATCCCTGGTGTAATACCTATACAAATCTGTAGGGAATTGGGCTTACAGGTACACCCGTATAAGCCCCAAATCTTACATCCTAAGCCCGGGCCAAGGTGGAGAAACCCTAAGCCCTAGACCCTAAACCCCTAAACCCTAAACCCTAAGGTGGAGAAACAGCCTGGCTTCTCCGTGATCTTTGTGTCGCACCAGTGGCTCGGTGATCGGCACCCGGACGCCACAGGTGCGCAGACAGAAGTGCTCCTGGGCATTTCACGTTTTTTAGTTTACGGTTTGGGTCTACGATTTAGGGGCGCAGGGGCTAGGTTTAAGTAAATGGCGGTTATTTTTCATGTTCGCAGCTGTAGCACGAAGCCGCGCAGCAGCAACCCTAGTACGCGATCACAACCGGAAAGAACATAATGCAAGTCTTGATACCATGGATATTTCACTCTCTCCGTTCTGGGCAGATGCCCAGTGGCCCTAAACCCCTAAAAGCCCCTTTATGCTAGCAGTGTCTGTTTTATTTTCCGTTTGCATCTTCATTTGATTCTCCAAGGATACTCTCATCCCTGAACCCTATATACACTTATGTGCCCTAATAGCAACCCCGTATCAGCCTCCATGCCCTAACATCCCCATAGGTGCGATCAAGCTTCCTTTCGCATCAAGAGTGTCAATCCCCTGAGCTAAGGAATGTGGAAACGACTATAATGGGAGTATATAGGGTTTAAGGTTTAGAGATAATTGAAAAGAAAATGGAAACTACTAAAATGGGATTATATAGTATATGGGGTTTAAGTTTTTTTGCTTTTCTGTACAGTATCTAATTAAGCACGTTATCTTTTCAATCTGCGGAGTCTAGCTTAAGTCAAGAACAGAAATCAGACAAGCAATAACTGCAGGGTAAACGACGCCCCCAAGATGCACTTCTTGATTACTAGTTCTGCGATCTCTCTGCAACCTACTCATCATCTGGAGAGGCAGCAAAATGCAACAAATAAGAGAACCCCTTTAAAGCATGGATGCGTAACTATCACTACTAGCGGCATCATGGAACACGCGGATGTCGACACGTGAATACGCCTGCTGATGCTAATCCGCTTTCATCGCCCAAAGCCTGATATGAAGCCCAGGACTGTGAACTTACTGGTGCTTTCAGAGCCTATGCAGGTATTTAGCAGTGTCCTATAAAGAAGCCACTGTAGTCATTCCCCCACTCCCCTTCAGCACTAGTACTACTAAATCCTAAGGCCCAAGCTCCACAAACCCTCAAACTTGAACGCCTTCTTCTTTTTCTGGCCACGGAAGTTTTCCACCTGAGGCACTTATCCTGGGAAACCTGAGATTCCATGTTATTTTCCATGTTCTTTTCCATGATTTGGGCTCAAGGCAAGGGACCTAAACCCTTTCCTCTTGCGTTTCACGTTGAGATGATGGCGTGTTGGGAGCATATAGGGCTATGTAGGGGAGTGGACAGGAAAATGTGAACAGGAAAACTACTGCATTCTTCATGGCTTAGGGTTTAGTAATGACCATGACCATGCAACGGTCACAGAGGGGATACGTATTCCCTAAACCTAAACCCTAATCCTCAAACTTAAGCCCTAAACCTTGAACCCTAAACCCCTGAACCCTAAAGCCTGAACTGATACTGCTTTGGACAGGCCAATAGTCCCTTGGCTCGTGTGTGCAGTTACATGAATTATACTGCCGTTACTGAATTTCACCTGAACCCCTTAAACCCTTAAATCCGAAACCCTAAACCCTAAACCCTAAACCTTAAACCCTATAAACCCTAAACCCTAAATCTTAAAAACCTTAAACCCTAAATCCTGAACCCTAAACCCTGAACCGATATAGAGCTTGACGTGTTCCTGGACCCCCCAAATACCCATACTGATAGCCTCTAACCCCAACATAGTGTGCGCACATACGGCCTAGTTGGTGGTTTCACTGAGGTTTAGGTAATATTTTCCCAGCTTTAGGACGTAGGATTCCTATACCCTAGACCCTAAACCCTAGAAAATAATGTGAATTTAGGGTTCAGGGTTTAGGGTTCAGGAGTTTATGGTTTAGGGTTTAGGGGTATTTAGGGTTTGCAGATTGAACCTGTCCCAGGTTGCGGGTTACCCTGCAGAACATTATCGATGGCCGAACTCAAGCCTCTCAGTTCGCAGAAGTTCTCATGGGTTGTTCTCAAGTTTTTGGGCCCCTTTGGTTACAGACTAGAGTTACTGGGTGGGGGCAGGACCCAACTCTCAGCATCTCCAGGATGTGACGCACACGCCCTTTTTGATACTGTTCCTGGAGGAAGTCTTGCACGCTGAGACAGAAGTGGGTGTAGAATTGGGAGTTTCTGGATTTCCCATCCGGCAGATGCATTGCAAAATGAAACGCTAAACCCCTAAATCATTTCACATTCAAGGGTTTCATGGTGGTGCCTTGCCGGGGCTGTCTTTCTCAGGGGGTGGTTTCTTCCACGTTCACCAAGGGGCGCGGGCTTCCTCTTGGGTTTGTGCAGTTTTGACTTTGCATGTATTGTCCGGATGCCTGGTCCTGTAGGGACTGCAGAGCCTTCGGCAGCTGCAAGCTAATTGTCCTTTGGTGGTGCCTTGGAATGTCTGGAGCGCTTAGCAGGCCTGCTCACTCTATTAGGAGACAGAGCTGTCTTGCCCGGATTCATCGAGAGGGCAATCAAGACCGTGCTCAAAGGTTTTTCGTCCAGGAGCCCAGACGCCAAGGGAACACGTAAACTAGTTTGGACATTGTGCAGGAAAGCCTTACGCCTAATTAGTTCCGGGCAGGCATGAAATAATATACCTGCACGTTGCAATAATGCATGTTGAAGGGGGTAGGTATGGGCACCTGTGAATGGAGGCATAGGCCGTCCTTCGCTCTTCTGAGAATACGCAGTCTCATATACCAGCAACGCCCACTTTGAATCACGAGGCCCCTGCGGTATTTTGCATCTGTGGAGCATTTCAAGACTAGGTACAAGGTCCCGACTTTGAGTTTCATTTGGTTTCCATGTTGGGACCTATTTGGACCAACAATAAGATCGTGCCGCAAAATCCACAGAACAGCCAAAAGAGGATAAATGCACTTGGGTTCAGGTCACCAATAGACCCCAAACCCTGAACCCATAAACCCTAAACCTTACACCCTTGACCCTAAACCTGTACCCGTGAGGGTGGTGGCGATTCTGAAGCAACCCTGCCTTGAAATTCTTGCCCCAGGTTTTCGGCTGTAGGGTTTTGGGGGGCTTTTCGGGTTTGTGGAGTTTTGGAGTTTTGGGGGGTTTAGGGAGTTTAGGGTTTGGGGGTTTTCGGGTTCAAGGTCAAGGGTTCCGGGCTCAACACCTCTCTCTGCCAGCGTTCATAAAGTTTCGCAAACCAATAAATCGTGCAAAGCCACAGTAAGACATACCCGCGAACCCTGTCTCCCTAAAACCTCGACCGATTGAGTGTTTAGGCCCCTATAGATTGAGGCTTTCATGTCATTTTCCTTGCTCATTGTTATTTGGTCAAAACTCTTGAGGCCTTACATCGGCCACCCTCAGCCCTAAACCCAACACCCCAAATAATGTAGCGTTTAGGGTTCCATTTTCTTTCCCTTGCTCAAGCCCTCAGGCTCTTTACATACCTAAGCCTTGCAGGTAGAGATCTCCATCACGGATCGGTTTCAGGGAAACTCCAAGTACATCCCTTCAAGAGCAGTCCCTCGACTCCATCTAGCTGGCTGCAGATTTTGATCATACCAAAGCCCGGAGAGGAAAAACGGTTTAGTGGGGACAAACATCCCAAAAGGGCGCGGGTGTAGCAACTTGGGGATCCGGGGTTTCTTCTATGGAGTTTGGGGTTTCGTCGCGAATTAGGTGTCCTCGCTGTCTTGGATATGATGTAGTGTACCTCCAGGCTCGACCCCTATTACAGGCTGTGAATGGTTGGGGACAGGACCCACGGTTCCAAGTCTCCGTCCCCCACAACAACTATGGAACGTTCATGAGGCTGCGTTTTAAAAGCACATCCATCTTTGGTTCTGCTGCAATGTTCAAATAACACGAAACCTTACTTCGATTCTGCAGAGCCTTTTCAAAGAGTTCGTCCGCGGTTTCTGCCTTCGGTCCTTTATCCGAGGCTGTGTTTAAGACATTCCTACGGAGTCCGACACCTTCATTGATGTCGGTAAGTATTTGCTTTGCTTCAACTTCATTATGAGCAGTATTCTATTTGGGAAGACTATTGTACACATTATAGTGTAAGATTATACCTCCTTTTTGGAGTATAGTATTTTATATAAGGAAGATAATCATATTAGTTTCAGCCACCAAAAACACTACTCATATTCGGAAAACGGGCAGGGGAGCAGGCGGAGGAATTGTCCCAGCGCCAACAGCTATGGTTGCATGTGGCCGAAATCAACCCACAAAGTAAGCCGTAGAGATTTAATCGCAGTTCTCACGATTCTGGGAAAATACTATAATGATAGCAGCAGCAGCAGCAGCAGCAGCAGCAGCAGCAGCAGCAGCAGTAGCACAGCAGCAGCAGCACAGCAGCAGCAGCACAGCAGCAGCAGCAGCAGCAGCAGCAGCAGCAGCAGCAGCAGCAGTAGCAGCAGCAAGCGGGGAGCGGTAGCGGTAGCGGTAGCGGTGGCGGTAGCAGTGGCAGTGTCAGTAGCAGTAGCAGTAGCAGTAGTAGCAGTAGCAGCAGTAGTGGTAATAATAGTACTAGAAATAGACATAGAAATAGGAATAGTAAGCGGATGTGGGTCGTATCGTCTCCTTCCCTGGCGCCTTGGCTAGCCCAAACTCAAAAAAACCCAGGTTTCCCAAATAGGCTGGCTGGCTTATGTCTTGAGCAGCCGACTGTCCATTCTACCCCAAGTAAAATAGAGAGCCTGAAAAGACGGGCTCTACAAAGTCCTTGCGATGGGTCTCCCTGGCGTTTTCTGTTTGTTTGGAAAAGAAGTTCCACCTCATCCTTAACGCCCAGAAAGAAGCACAATGCCCACTCAGTCCTGTCTAGCACCCCTAACTAAGTACCGTTCAAACCGCAAAGCCCATACAGGCCACGAACAACAAACATAGAAATCGTAAACCCTAACTCAAAGAAAAACCTAAACCCTAAACCCGCAAAACCCCAAAGCCTAAACCCTCAAAACCCCATCCCAGGAGTTTAAGGCCTCCTACCTTTGGCTCGACTGGTTCTCCGTACCCCAAACCTGGGGCGAGGAGCGGGAGGCCCTTAGGGGCTGAGGCTTCCGTAGGCTCAGATGTTAGGGTTTGGGGGTTTAGGGTTTGGGGTTTAGGGTTTAGGGACTGAACCGAGGAGGTTGCATCAGGGATTATATAGGGGAGTATTATAAGGGTTATTAGAATGAATACTAGGAGTTTAGACTACGGCTCAGATGATGTAGGATTTTGAGCTTAGGATTTTGGGCTCTAAGAGTGTCAGGATACGGATTAAGTAATGTCGGTCTACAGTAGTCGAAGGGTTTGTTTTCAGGACTTTGGTCTTGGGATTTGGGCCCGCATTTCCACTCTCATCTAAAGGAGTGAAGGTGTTTGGGTTCAGGGCTTATTTACAGCTTCTAGTGTCGAGATTTAGGCTTTAAAGGTTAGATTTGCTGGGAGGTCCGCAGGTGGTTAGGAGTAGAGTTTCAAGTAGGGAGGGTGTTATGATGGGTGTCGGGCTTGAAGTCTTAGCCCATTCCTAGTCTCTCCATATAAGCTTTGGGTACTCATCTGGGGACTCCCCACTGGAAAATTCCCTTAACGAGGTGGCGGTGGTGAAGACCCTGACCTTTAAACACTATGGAACCACTGCATACCCATAACGCTGCCGAATCGCCTTCAATATTTCTAGCCCTTGACAGGCCGAGCTCTTGCCTTACATCAAGTCCATTCCGGCATTCATCGAGTCCTGCGACATGTTGGTAGCGCTGGTCCCACGTTTGCGGAAAGCCGACGGGACCGGGTATCGTTTTTTGTTGTTGCTCCTTTCTATTCCTATGCTGATACCAAGACATGCAATTATCATGGTAGTTATAGATATTTTTTTATGCTGTTGTTCTGGTGTCCTCTGTTGCAAAACAGGGTTCAGGATGTAGCATTGGGGAGGTTGAGCGTAATGTGGGACCCTCCTTAGTATTTGAATTACCCCCCCCCCCCCAANNTACCCTTAAGGTCGAATAGCCCATATTGGTAGGACCGGTTTGGGAGGGGTCCCCCCCCCCAACAGTAGGGCCCTCCTCAGAAAATTGAAAATCGTCGTCCTCAATAAGGCTCCCACGGTACTGGGGAAGCCCTGGGAATTGCTTAAGGGGGATGGTCTAGATTCGGTTAGGGGCCCCAAGCCAAAACACATTAGAGAGTCCTCAAACAAATAACAGGGTGGAACCCCTTAAGCAGCGGCTGAAACAAAGAGAGTTTCTTGTATAAAGTGAGTGCAACATGAGAGTGTAGTTTTTTGGATTTTGCGTTGGGTTTCAAGTTTTCTTTGGTAAGCTCCCCCTAGTGGTTGCGGAGTCCTTGACGACGTGGTCCCACAAGACCGCTCTGTCGGTTCAGATAACATGAGAGGGGCAGTAGAATACGGTAGAGAACTACTGGAGAAGGAGGTCGACCTAGAGGTCTGCATGAGGAGACATCGTCAGCCCCAGATCTCACTCCAAGGTTCTTGTCTTACAGCCATATATCGACAGCCCTTGGACCCCAAATCCTGAGTTTAGATCTCCAAGCCTCGAGCCCCAAACCCTGATATGTGGGCTTTGCTTGAACTCCCAAAAAGCCCAATACCCTGAAATAAGGAATATAGCTTAAGTCATATTCGGCACACTAGTACCATTTAGGGTATATTCCTTAATTAAGGGGTATTGGGCTCTCTGGGTACAAACCCTAAAGCCTAAATAGTAGTTCCCATTTTCTTTTCCATTGTCCCTATATAACCCTTATATAAGACCTATATAACCCCTATTCCCAGAAGCCCAGCTCATTGTGCATCTAGCCTTCACGGGAAGCCGCGTAGGACCCTCTGCGATGATTCAACTTGGCATAGCCGTGCCCCGGGCAGGATGCCGTAATTTCAAGGCTTTGTAAGGTACCCCCCAGGGTTTAGGGTTTAAGGGTTTAGGGTTTAGGGCTTAGGCTCTGTAACCCTAAGGGTCCAAGGACCCACATAAACGGGTTTTAGGGCCCAAAGGCTGTCACTATTATAGTAAAAAACCCTCGTAGTTGGGTCCTTGGACCCTTAGGGTAAGGTACCCCCCAGTTAGGAAATTTGTTTAGTTGAGAACTACCGATACAGGGAAGTCTTCGAATCGCGGGGGCCCAACATAGGTCCCAGTAAATTCTAATCATCTGTGGTGTTCCTATAGCTTTACCTAGTTGTTTTCTGGCTGGTGAGGGCGGAGAGCTGAGGTGGCTGGTGCAGAACTGAGATGTGGTGTAAGCTCCTTCTTTCTGCACACTCCTCGCACCCTGTCTTCGTGATCTACGGGAAGGACAGGGAGAGCCTCAGAGGGTTGTCTGCTTGAGTCGGTATAGGATTAATATCCCCAGGAACATCCATGGCATTTCGTTACAGCAAGATCAGATGCTTACAAGCAGGTCCCCCACCATAACATATGTTCAGTGGGTTCAAAGGGGTAGCTGTCCCTTCCATAGTCTCTACACCCTAAGTTGCAAGCTGTGAACCCTAGACCCCATCAGTGGTGTCTTGAGCTTCAAGTAAGCACATTCGCAAGTGAAGTCCAACCGCTGCCCGACATTGTTTCTCAACGCTCAACGGCATCATTCTGCTAAATCTAGTAAGGCATTAGAAGCTATTCAGACAGCTTTCGCATCATCTCGAGCTCAAATCACAATTGGCCAAAACAGCACAGTACGAGCACTACCAGCATCACCAAGCGCGACAAGCCTGCAGCCACAACCACCACGCACAAAATATTTGTTGCTGCTATTGCTGCTGCTTCTTCGTCTTGCTCTGCTGCTGCAAACTGTTGTATACATTAATGCATACAGCGACTATTAATGTTTATGACCCCTCTCGGGAGAAGATTTGAAACTGCCAGATCCAACCTTGAACACATCAGGACTCTGCTCAGTTTGCCACCTCCTTGGATTGGATCAACTTCTCCGTCCACGAAGGCGATCTAGCGAGGGATAGGTTTTACCGCAAGCGCTTATAACCGTTAAATATGAACCTGCGCGGCGACGCCATCCTGAGCGGTAGATCCTAAGCGCTAATCCACAGGAAATGCTGTACAACAACGCACGAATACACCCATTCAGCAAGAGCTGTAACAAGATAGTGTCGACAACAATCGTTCTAGCAGCCACCCGAAATGGTGTACAACAACGCCGACGTTGCACCCATAAAGCAAGTTTTGTCAATTTCCAAGACAGTAGTGACAACGATTGTTCAGCAAGTGTGCTTCGTACTCAAACACTGCATGGTAGTTTCCCAAAATAGGGGCTCCCCAGTATCGACCCCAAATATTGAAATCCTTTTTTGGTCCTAAACCCTAAAACCGAAACCCTAAACCCTAAACCCTAAACCCTACATCCTAAACCCTAAATCCTAAACCCTAAACCCTAAACCCTACCCCTACTTTCGTGACAGCCCCACACTGTAAGCCCTGGATGGAGGCGACTTCAGGTCAGAAGCGGACCGTGAGCACTGCTGCGAAGTGGTGTCGCTGGTCTTCCCTTCAGTGGTCCTTAGGGTTTAGGGTTCAGGGTTTAGGGTTCCGGGTTTAGGGTTCAGGGTTTAGGGTTTAGGGTTCAGGGTTTAGGGTTTAGGGTTCAGGGGGATATATAGGGTTTAGGGTTTAGGTGAATTTGGTTTTTGGGTAGTAGAATACAACAAGGAGAATAACATGGAAGCGTCATGACTCACATTTGCAATTTCTCGGGGACAGTGCGATACTACACATGGTGCCCCACAAAATGACCATGGCCCACATGAAATGCTTGGCATAATCCTGAACCCCGTACCCAGACAATGCTTGGGCCCGACGGGGCCTACAAGTGTCTCAGAATCCCCATGTATGCTCAGGGCCCCTGCTTGGTTCCCTGTTGCAATCACCTCGTACTGAATTCATATTCTCCCCAATACTTAATATTCACACCCTAATATGAAATCATTGTTTGCTTCCGATTTTTCTGGTGGGGGAGGACGTCATTTGGTGTTAGAAGGAAGCGATTCTTCCTTACTCGGTCTTGGTCTCATAGACATTCAAAAATACAGAATTGATAGAGCTCAGGTACCTTTGTTTTGAAGAAAACCCTGCATGAAACCCTATACCCTAAACCCCAAACTCTAAATCCTAAACCCCAAACCCTTGTGAGGCCCTTCGCCTTGGGTAGCCATGGTGATGCCCAAAGATGTAACCACCAAAACCCTAAACCCTATGAAAGCCGTAAACCCTATGCCTAACATATCCTTTTTAACTTTTTTTAGGGGACCTAATTGTACACCAACTCTGGGACTTCCCAAACCTTTAAACTCAGCAAATCCCTACTGAGAAGTCTTCGAGGAGATGCCTCCAGAAATAGGGTTTAGGGTTTAGGGATTTATGTATCCTCGCATACGACATTCCTTACAGCAGGGTCAACCCAAAAGCGATCTCTCCTTTTGGGACATCCCCATATGGACATTTCCCAAGAGAACCTCCATACCAGACATAGGGGTCCCGTTGGTAGTTGAGTACAGTGCCGAATATTTTCCCTAATAGGAACCCAGGCCCATTAATTGTTTCGGAAACGTTGACTATAGCGCATATAATCGCTGCTATGTATATAAATCCTCTATGATCCTTGCACGATCCGCGTAAACCCTCAAGCTTCAGGGCTTGGAGGTTCACGGGCTCAGGGTTCAGGTAGAATCCTAAACCCTAGAACCCTAAAACCCTAAACCCTAAAACCCTAAAACCCTAAAACCCTAAACCCTAGAAGCCTAAAACCCTAAACCCTAAAACCCTAAACCTAGAATCCTAAACCCTAGGCAGCGATGTCTGGACTTCAAGCTCTCTCGCTTGGCTTCGCAACCTGGGAGTCGGGACCTCTTCCGTGGCCCGGCGGCAAGCTGAAGATCTGGGGTGTATGGGTGTGTGCTTTAGGGGTGCAGGAGTTAGGGTGTAGGGTGTAGGGCTTAGGATGTAGGATTTAGGGCGTAGGGCGTAGGGCTTAGGGTGTAGGATTTAGGGTGTAGGGTTCAGGGCTTAAGGTGTAGGATTTAGGGTGTGCAGGGGGTTCGGTGGGAAGTCTGCAGAACATATACTTGGATCGGCGATTGCAACAGCCAACCATTCTTTTTTCTGGGGTTACCGGACAGGTACAGCATAGAAGATTCATCAGCGGAATGTTAGATGCAACCCAAAACCCTGAGTCAGGCAGTTGTTGTTTGGGCATTTAGTGAGGGCAGATAGGGTTCCGCGGCAAATCTGGTGTGTCAATTTGGTATGACAGCACCCTGTGTTCTTTGGGAACTGGCTAGCGAACTGAGCATGGAAGGCTAAAGGCAAGTTGACTGATCCTAGCTCGGCTTCAGCATGTCAGTATATGTCCCAAAACGGGAGAGATTGTCAATCCACATTCCTTCTGACGTTGCGCAGCACCTATGTCAAAGCAAGTTGGAATCACCCAGGCCCCTAGATCATGTGTCCTTCAGCATTCTATCTACCTGAGGAGGACTGCACCCTGAACCTTAAAACTCAGGCCGTTACAGGTCTGAGACAGGCAGAAGATCCCGCCAAGTTCCGTTTGCTGATGTGGATGTTGACCAAGTAGCTGTGTACCTGTGGCAGGGTCCATGTAGAACTTACAGGGCTTAGTAGGGAGTAAAGGAAAAGATTATTTTGGGCTTATATCGGGATAATATCCCCATATTCGCTACTAAGTCCCAACAGGAGGATGGAAGGCTCATCCAGGCATTTGTGGTGTTTCCGAGTGTTAAGCTTAAACCCTAAACCCTAAACCTGAAACACTATAATGTTAGGTATCATGTCTGCTAGCCCATTGGGATCCCCACAACATGAGGATAGGGCTTGGCAACAACTAACTCCCCACAGGACCCCAAGCCCAGGTAGGGGAGAAGCCCAAGTTATATAGTCCCCCTTAAGTAGATAGAATATGGGTATATGGGGATCTTATCGTGATATACCTGAAGCCATATTCTGTCTACTTAAGCGGGACTGTAAGCAGGTGATATCCTATAGTCCAGATAACAGTAGTTAGGGTTTACGGTGTTGTGTAGTGTAACTACCTACCACAAATCATGCGGGCCTGCCAGGTTATTATGCAGCGCGCTACGAAGACTTTGTCGGCCTACCCGAGCCAAAAAGGATCTGCTGGGATCTCGACAATCTTATAGTAGTCTCATGGGGGTTGTCAAAATGGTGATTTTGGGTCAGGGTAAACACCGTATGTAGATGGGCGGAATGATGGTCCCGTTTGGACACCTTGTTAGGGGCCGTATTATGTTGGGAACCCAACAAGGAATCACAAGTTCGACAGCCTACTTTCTGGGAGTGTCTCCAAGCATGGCCCGTAGACTTGAAGGGGGACCCCTACAGTTTCCATGCAATGCCTAGAAGGGGTGCCCACGTTGAACAGTTCCCTAGCAAAACACCCGGAAGTAGACACGTTTCCTACAATGCCAAAGAAGGATGCGCAGAATGGTCATTCTTGGGACAGCGTTTGGTGAAGGTAGGTGAGTGATACAAGCTTTCTAAGGGTTGGTGCAACCGCTGACTAAACTCTAAATTCTAAATACTACCATAATATCCAACAGGGTCTAGGCCTTGACTGTCGGTTGACGCAGACTGTTCGTATATTGAAGTTTTCACATATGTGTCTACCAAGACTCTCCTAGGACCCTAAATTGGGGATATATGGCCCTTAATGGTGGAGGGCCCTGGTAGAGGGTAGCAGGATGGTGTAGGTAAGGGATTTGTTGCCAATCATTCGCACCTGTTCTCCTGAATTTGCGGCGGGGGAATCCACCAAGAGGAAACCTACCGCCTTTGCCAGAAGGGCGCGTTCTGGAAGACATGCTGGATGATGGTCATTTTTTGTAACCAATACTTAGAGGGTTGTGGGCACTTAGTAACTGGGTTGATACTTAATGGGGATAATTGGGGTTAGTATATGGCTTATAGGCGGTATAAGTATACTTACTAAGTCCCCTTGACCCCCCCAAGTAACCTTAAAGCAGGGCCGTACTCTACGACTTGGGTACATCTCCAAGACCTCAGGGCGCATAGCAAACTTAATTCTGGACCCCCCAATGACCCATGACCCTGACAGGAGAATTACTTACCGAAGGATAGTAAGGAATGGAGGAATGGATCATCTTTGCTCTTCCGGTAGAATCGCTTTTTATAGTCCTTCCAATCCATTCCAGCATTTCCGATTAACACGAATGTTGGACCCTGTTCATTGAAGAGGCCCGTCTTTCGGGGTCCCTTAACGCGGATCAGGGGTAGTGATAGAAGGACCCTTATAATATGTTTCGATTTTGGGTGCCCTAAATATATGAAAGCTTGCAATCCTAAACCTTAAGCCCCCTTTTGAAATCCTTTTCAGAGGCCCCGGAGCTTTGGATTCAGCAGCCAGAATCCCAAATTTGAACCTGAAGCCGAGCAGCCGAAGGGTTAGGGTTTAGGCTAGGGTTTAGGGTTTGGGGCATCCTAAACCCTAAATTCTTACTCTATTCAAAACTTGAAACAGGGCTGAGGGTTTAGGGCTTGAATTCCTAGCCCAAATCCCTTGGGGAAAGGCAGGGGTAGTCCAGAAGGCCTCCGGATCCCTAGTAAGGCTCATTGTTTGAGCCCAAGAACCCTCGGAACCGTGGGAGGCTTTGATGGGCCCGTATACCCTACGGGTCCAAGGACCCAAATAATGCAGTGCTAGGGCTCAAATACTAGTAACATTACAGCAAAAAACCCTATTATGTGGGTCCTTGGACGGTTAGGGGTAATGAGGGTCCCTTTTTTTTTGCCTTGCTGGGCACACGCATTAAAGATGGCCCCACATTAAAGTCTAAACGCTAAACCGCCCTTTGCGTCCCCACTTCCCATTTCGGTCTCCATTCGATGCATTGTTATCCCGTCTTCTACCTTAAACCCTACACCCGAAGCCTTAAGATGGCAGTCTCCATTTTGTTTTCCAGTAGCTGCTCCATTTGATGTTCCATTTCCCTATACGATAGTGCTTGCGGCATTGCGGGAGCCGCCAGGACCGTCAGCTTGTTTCTGGCGCACTTCGGCTTCGAGTCGTTGGAGGCGCCCTGAATATCCCAAGAATGGAGAACGAAATAGAAAAGAACATGACAAATAACATGGAAAGTGGGTTGATATAGGATAAGCTGGGTTTAGGGCTTAATTAGGGTTTAGGGTTGAGCTGTCTCCGAATTGGCCGAAAGGTAGGTTCCCTTATTGGTTAGGGTCTCCGTGTAAGGAGCCGTGTTCATAACGGTCCTTCCTCCACAAGGAACTTTTTGAACAAGCCGCCTGTGATTCTGGCAGGGTTTGAGGGTACAGGGTTCAGGGTCGCTGCAGCGACCATTCCCCTCCTCTTTGAAAGTTTATGGTGTCGGGTCCTTTTGGAGCCCCCCGAAGACTCTTTGAACAACTTTCGTACAGACTTCGCGGAAAGTTCCCGAACCTTTTGCTGTGTACAGCAGGCAAAAGCGTGTTTCAGCATGCAGTAGCCGAGCGGGTGCTCAAGATGCTTGCTGTAGCCATGGGAACCCCTGCGAAGTCTGGACACCCAAGCTTTTTGCGTGCGCCTTTCCTCACACTTGTTGCCGAGCCCTCGGACTCCGAACCTTCCCCCGATGTCGAGGCTTCTTAGCTTGTTCAAATTTTGGTTTCCCATACTTAACTAAAACAGAAGATTGCAGCATTGAGGTAACACAAACAGGGGTCATTGTTTCCAGCAATTTTCAAAACTAGTCAAGCTTTGTGTGGATGTTCCGCCAAAATGGTGGCCCGCCTCACGTACCCCAAGTCTTATAATCTTGAGTACCAATGCGGGTGCTACAATCCGGCAAGAGACCCTCAAGGCTAAACCCTTAATCCCAACGCGACGGGCGCAATCCGCCAAGACATTTCATGAACCCTAAGCCCTATAACCCCCAGTACCAGTCCCTGCATGGATATGTACATGTATTACGTATGTATATATCTTTATATATATATACACATGGATGGAGGCTGCAATTCAGCAAAAGACTGGCATGGGAGCGGTTGCCTGCGCAGCAGCATCCGGGGATGCGCCCTGGCGCACTTGCTTCTGCCTGTTGGAGCTTGTGGGCGTTTCAGCGGGGATCAGGGTCCCAGAGTTTAGTGTTTTAGGCTTAGGGTTTCAGAGGCTGTAGAGTCAGAGGTTTAGGGGCGTAGGGTGCGATCAGGTTTAGTAAGCTGATTTAGGGTTTGATGACTGACTGTTTCTGGAGTGTAGAGTATAGCACACAAAAACCGTTGGGTAATATGTATATCACAATTATGTATCGCCCTTAATATCACCACCGTTACAGACTGTTACTGGGTGGGGGAAGTTCCAAAAAGTACAGCCTTTCAGAAGGACCTTCAGGGTGCGAGGGCCTCGGAGTTAGTTGGCTGCATCTTCGATGTTTCCTGGGGCAGCTTTGAGCCCTGCTTTTCGCACCCTGAACCCTAAGCCCTAAGCCGCATCACAGTACAGGAGCTCAAGGTAATAGTGTGAACACATTCAGTGAGGCCCACAGTGAGCAGAAGCAGGAGATAATACCGAGCGGTAGAGTTTAGGGCTGAGGGCTTACAGGCTTTGGCTTGCAAGCCATAGCATGGTCCTCCTGTGGTTTGCTTGGCACCTGGAGGGCGTTTGATCAAGGATCACTGAGTTCACAGGCAAAACCCTACATTCCTATACTTTGGTACTGCCCCCACTTTGTTTCGTAACAGTTGGGCTATAGTAATAATAGAGTTATATATGGCCCTCAATTTGATCCCGAATATACACTATTACAGGGCCTAACCACTAATCCCGAAATAGTAGTTTTCATTTTTTGTACCCACAAACCCAAATTAGTAGCTTCCATTTCCTTTTGCACTATCGCTATATTACCCTGATCCTAGCCGCGAAGCCCCTGAAAGAAGGCTTGCGTGCTCAGAAAGGCTTGCCCGGTTTTGGGTTCAGGATTTAGGTGTATATGAATATGTCTCCGCCCCCTCTAAATTGATAGGCGGAGCCGGGAGAGCAGATTAACAGCACGGACCCGAGCGATATTTTCTTGGGCATTCCATACGGAGGGCCATGTCCTGTTGATTTGCCGTTCGTTTGGGGCTAGGCCATGGAACTTAACTCCAGCAAATAACGATAACGGATGAAAACCTTCTAGCTGCTGTACATCCGAATTACGGCAATTTAGTTCCAGTTCCTCAACAGCACGTAATCTCCATAACTACAGGGGGGGGTTCCCAAAATTAGTGTTTTGTTGGGTCGCTTCCCAAATTAAGGATGATTGTATTTTGGGGTCTTGAGGTCCCTCCTTTCTCACGGAAATTACCATGTGTTCCTTGCTCAAACTGCAGAATAAGGCTCCCCATGATCCGTTTTAATCCCGTCATATTCCCCCGGAGCTCCCCTTTTTTCTGAGACATCCATGCAAAACCCTAAACCTTAAACCTTAAACCCTAAACCTTAAACCCTAAACCCTAAACCTTAAACCCTAAACCTTAAACCCTGCAAACCCTAAACCTTAAACCCTAAACCCTAAACCCCCAAACCTTAAACCTTAAAGAACACACGTCTATAGCCGCTGCAAGGTCGAGATGCTCCGGTACTTTGTGGAAGCTGGAGCGCCGATGATCACCCCGATCGTGGGCTTATAATAAGGTCTAGGGTTTAGGGTTTAGAATTTAGGGTTAAAGAAAATGGAAACTACCATATTATAGGAGTTATATGGGGTTATATAGGGGTTATACAGGGATAATGGAAAAGAACATGGAAACTACTATTTTGGGTTTAGGGTTTGTACCCAGATAGCCCAATACCCCTTAATCAAGGAATATGCCCTAAATGGTACTAGGGTTCCAGATATGATTAAATAAGTTCAGCTATATTCCTTAATAAAGGGGTCTTGGGCTCCCCGGGTACTTGAAAGGGTGGAGAGATGAGATTTTTTTGGGGGGGGTTCAGAGAGTTTAGGCTTCAGTATACAGGGCAGAGTGACGGGGATCAGGGGTGTAGGTGTAGGCTTTTTGGACCTTGTGGTATTCTTGGAGTTATGGTTTAGAAGGTGGGTTTCAGATTTCAGGGACCCTTTCACTGCGCATTGTGTTGCGTGAGTCCCTGCTGCATTCGTTGGCCGTGTCCCTATGAAGCTTAGGCCTTGATCTCCAGGTCGAAATGTGCTCCTTGTAGAGGGCTTGTAGGCATTTATCCCCATTGTAAGGATTGCAACGAAGGTGTAAAGACGAGATTAGAGGCTGGGTGGCTAGGTGTGACTACCACAGCTATCATGCCTCATGACGACCAATCTCTGAACCCTACGATTATGGGCCTTCGTTGAACCCTTTCACGGCTCCTGAATTAGTACATGTTCAGCCCAGAAACCTAGCTATTGCTTGGAGGGTCAGGGGACTTAGTAAGTAGGTTACTAGCCCCTAGAATCCATATAGTGACCCTAATATACCCCAGACCCAGAAAACCCAACCTTGAACCTCGTAAACCTAAGCCCTAAACCTATAAACTCTGAACCCTGAACCCTTCTCTGGACCTTGCACCCGGCCCAGGATTACCGGCGGAAAGCTGTTAGAGGTCGACACGCAGGACGCCGGAGTTGAGCTTCTTGGAGCTTTGGGTCTAGGGTTTAGGGTCTAGGGTTTAGGGTTTTGGGATCTATGTTGGGTTTCGGGTTTGGGTTTAAGGGCCCTCCGTTTTGGGAAACCCGGATAAGTCAGGGTCCCTTCTGTTGCAGGCCATCACCACATGGTGCTCTAAACCCTACACCCTGATCATAGGGACCCACTCCCTTAAGCAACAAGGTTAAAACCATGGGCCCCTAGTATGGGCCCTTAACCCTGGGATCCTTATATACCTACTATATACCCTATATGTACCCTTAAGGGCCCCTAATGTCCCTCTAAAAAAGCCTAAGGGCCCATGTTAGGGGCCCATACTTCTACCCTTTGATATGCACATCTGCAGCAGCCCTCTCTATGATGACCTGTGGAGGATGGGCTCAATGCACTCCACTTGGCCACAAGGCACACCTCAGGATAAGATGTTTGGGATTTAGGGTTTAGGGTTTAGGGTTTAGGATTTAGGGTTTTGGGATTTAGGGTTTAGGGTTTAGGATTTATGGCTTCCGCCGTTTGGATGTGATGTGAAGTGGTGAAGGGGCGCTCATAGGTTTACAGGTTCGGTGTTCTTGCTTTT
This sequence comes from Symbiodinium pilosum, assembly GCA_905231905.1. Lineage (NCBI taxonomy): Eukaryota > Dinophyceae > Suessiales > Symbiodiniaceae > Symbiodinium > Symbiodinium pilosum. The sequence continues at coordinate 125,561 of CAJNIZ010033001.1, read as the reverse complement.
CGGCATGTAGGTTCCTGGGAGGAGCTTTGTGTTGCTTTCACGGCTCGGCAGTTTGCAATTTTAGGGTGGGTTTGCTTGGTTGATGATGCGGGTAGTCAGGTTCTTGTGCTTTGGAGCATTTGGGTATAGAACTCTGAAGGAAAGGCGCGCAACATATGTAAAGGACCCCACGCTGGCAACTTGTCTTTGTAGGCCGTAGACCGGTCACACCAAACTCGCTTAAGACTTGTAACCTACTGTTGCTAGCGGAATTCCTACACAAGCTCAGCGTACCATTGATAGTACCATACTTAGGAAGGCAAGAGTTTTTTGGGGCCATGCAGGACTTCCAGCATCAATCCTACATCACGACAAACTCAATCATTAAACCCTCAGCCTTTTTGTGTATACATATATATATATATGTACTTGTATATATATATATGTATATATTATATATATATATGAGCCATAGTCCAAACTCCTAGTATTCCCTTAACAAGCCCTACCATGCTTCCCTATATAATCCCCTAGATAACCCCCCCCGAAGGAGTTTAGATTATAGTTCATATATACATATCATCCCCGCATCTCCTTTATAAAGGGGCCCCTAGCTTCAGCCGTACCTTCTGAATACTTCCAGGCGTGGGCGTCGTTGTGGCCCGGTACTTAAGGAGTTGCTAAAGCTCCGCGCGGAACCTGGGAGCAAAGGAGGTCTTTTGTACTATAATGGGGGCTATATAATGTAGGGGAGCATTGAAGGGGTTGCTAAGGGTGATGCTAGGAGTTTAGACTATAGCTCATACGGGATGAATCGAACAGAAAATGGCAGTTGCAATATTCATAGGGAGTACTTTAGGACTTCTAGAGGGAGGGTGAGAACAGTCACTATATGATCCTACCAATAGAGGCTCCCAAAAAAGACACCGAACATTTTTGGCAACCCTATATGGCTGGTTTTCAAAATCGGTAGCAGTTTTTTGTGGGCCCCAGGTGGGCCTGAAAGGAACAACATCTGCAAGCAGGGTTCAGTGCTTACGGATGAGGACACTATGTTCAGGTTTCAGGGCTTATATACCCTAAATTAGTGTCCAGGGTTTAGGGCCTATGTACACTAACCACTTGTAAGTTGGAGGTTAGGACTAATGGCAACCAACTCCATGCACGGACGATACGGCATCGTTCTCAGTGTCTGGGAACTCACCCCAAGGCCTACACCGTTAGGGGATCATATAGGGGAGTATGGGGTTTGTGTGTAATAATGGAAAAGAAAAGGAAACTACTATATAGGGTTAGGGTGTAGGGTCATTTGAGCTATAGTCTAAGCTCCTGAAATGGGTTTCTATAGGGGATTATATATGGGAGTATTGTAGGGGTTATTAAAGGGGATACTTGGAGTTAAGACTATAGCTCATGTTGGTTGCCATCCTTGAGCGGCTCCGGCATTATTCGTCTCACGGAATGATGAAACGCCCCACCCCCTAATAGCAGATACCCCTCAGCATAAAGTCCCCCTTGAGTAGATAGAATACGGAATTCCCCCAAATCATAATAACATCCCCATGTATGAACCATATTCTATCTACTTAGGATCGACTATAGTAGCATCATTATTTCTTTTGTATATAGGTGGTGTTCATTCTTATGTGCGGAGGCGGAAGGAATTATTCGCACCATGCAGGCGAAGCACCGTTGCCAGCATTCAAAGCATGGCCAAGGAAGCACAGTGCACATATTCAAGGATCACATAAGACCAAACTTTAAAAATCCTAAATTGTGACAAAACAGAAGTCAAACTGGCATAGAGCAATTCCAGAAACCAGAAACCCTAAACCCTAAACCCTAAATTCCAGATTCCCTAAATGCCAATGAAGGAGGCACTCGACATACTCTGCATGCCTTCACGCAAGCCATTCCCCCTTAGCATCCCTATGTTATATTCCTAGCTTCCCCTAAGTGCACCCTGGTGTTGAGAAGCCCTGAACCCTGTGTGAGCTATAGTCTAAGCTCCTTCACGTGGGTTGTTACAGGGTTATATAGGTTCCTATTATACGGCTCATTAAGGGGGGATACTCGGAGTTTGGACTTAACCCTAAACCCTAAACCCTAAACCCCTAAACCCTAAATCCTAAACCCTAAACCCTAAACCCTAAACCCTAGCTCATGTAGAGAACCTTATAGGTGAGTCCTCATGTCTATGATGGCAGCTTCTGGCTGAAACCATGGGATTCTCGCATGGATCTTCATAGCCTGCATACAGCCCCTATGTATCCCATGGGCCGCGGCTTCGGCCTGAAAACCCTGAACCCAAAATCCTAACCCCTAAATCCTAGATCCTAAACCCCAAATCCT
>CAJNIZ010033001.1:54809-123119 GCA_905231905.1 Symbiodinium pilosum | reverse complement strand
ACCCTAGATCCTAAACCCTGATCCCTAACGGGCAAATCGCCGTACCGAGGATCCTACGACTCGAGAAGGCTTCAGGAAGTTGAGCTCTCCAGCTTTGTGCCTAGGGCATCAAGGATTATGTGGTTTTAGGGCTTAGGGTTTNNGGTTTAGGGTTTAGGTTGTCAAAATTATGGTCCCTTTTTGGGTCCCTATTATAATACGGCCCCTAATATTTAGGGTACCCAAAAAGGGACCATAATTTTGACAACCACTCATGTAGAACCTTCAAAAGCTAAGTATGGCTTAGGGTTTAGGGTTTAGGATTTAGGGTTTAGGGTTTGGGGCATCAAGGATTATATAGAACCTTCAAAAGCTAAGTGTGGCTTAGGATTTAGGGTTTAGGGTTTAGGGTTTGGGGCATCAAGGATTATGTAGAACCCTAAGGGTCCAAAGAATAGGGTCCCTTTCAAGGGGTTATAGGGGGACTATACAGGGGGATATATGGGGACTACATGTAAGGGTATACAGGATCCGAATAATAGGGTTTTTAGGGCCCAAGCACCATAATGTTAGTGGTATTTGGGCCCTAAAGCCCTATTATTTGGGTCCTTGGACATTTAGGGGAACCTTCAAAGGCCAAATATAGGTTTGGGGGTTTAGGGCTTAGGGATTACGGATGTAGGGTGTAGGGTTTGGGGATTAGGCTTTGGGTTTAGGGCATCTTTCATCAAGGTCCTAGGATTTTTGGGTTCAGTTCAGGGGTTTAGGGTTTAGGCCCGTACATCGAGGACCATGTCGACCCGTTATCTTGTGGGTGGTTGGGAATGAAGAAGGAATATCCCCATGTAATATGTTCCCTTATTCCCTACTAACCCCCAGTAAGTTATCAGCCCCGTATGGCGTTTCTTTAATCTGAGTCCTAGGGTTTTGGGTTCAGGGGTTCAGAGTACAAGGCATAAGGGGATGCAGGCAGGGGAGCTTTACATTGCTGTGACCGAGGTGCTATGTTTACACGGCAGAGGCTGTGTCTCGGCTCTCGGGAGAGGTCATGCTGTCGCGTGAGCTGGAAGTTCTAAGAGCCCCTGATGTGATTCTGAAAGCAGCGAAAAAACTTTGGGGACCTTTGCAGCTCGTGGTTTAGGGGGTTAGAACTTAGGGGACTCTTCGAAGGGTGCTGATCGTCTCTTCTAAATCTTGAGTTATCCTGATGTGTTGCCTGATCCTTACCGCTAGACTTCTGACCTTACAGCAGAGACCCTGGACCCTTAACCGCCTTGCACCTTGACCAACATGCTTGACATCCAGGTAGATTACTTGATCCAATACCGTGCCGACGTGAACGTCCAGTTCCCGCCCATGAACATTACGCCGATCACGGCTGCAACGTTACCTGGTAATGGTTTCAGGCATGAAGATTTCCAGGATAAGGGCTTGAAGCTCAGGGTGTACAGTGAAGCCCCGCACCGCAAGCCTAACAGGGGCAACGAAGCTGTTGCACGGATACCTGAAGAACATCTCAGTAGTATTTTATTTGGGGATACTATGGTACCCAATATAGAGTAAGAAAAAAATCCTCCCTTTGGGTATAGCATTTTATATAAGGAATATTATCTTACATGGTTTAACCACCAAAAAACTCATCTAGGCTGCATGTATGCCTTGCCCAGCCAACGAAACCAAATGCTAGACTAGTAAACTCTAAGCTCCGTAATGTAGAGGCCTGAAGTATTACCAGTGTTATGGTCCAGATGCCTTATAGAATGATGGTAGATCATCATCTAGAATGGTAGTTTTCCAGTAGGGTATAACACCCTAAACCCTACCTAAACCTAATCAGTTTTTTTTGGCTTTTGAGCGCTGATGCCATCACTGGCTCAGGTTGAGGGGCGCTCCTGTGGAGGTGGGTTTAGGGTTTAGGGTTTAGGGTTTAGGGAGAGCTTTTGGTTGAAGATTTTAGGGCTCAGGGTTGTTCAGGGCAATATAGCAACATAGGGGGGATATAGGTACTAGAAACGGGATAATGGAAAAGAAAATGGAAACTACTACTTAGGGTTTAGGGTTGAGGGTTTAGGAGTTTAGGAGTTGGAGATTGGGGTTTAGAGTTTAGGGCTTGAACATTTTATAGCTCAGTTTCAGGGCTGCTTTCTGGGCGTGTTTGAGGTTTTTTGTATTTAGGAGTTGTTGTCTGTAATCAGGCTTTGGTGGTTTAGTTTTGGGTTTAGGATCCAGGTCTTCAGCTCAAACAATCGGGCATAGGTCACGTCAAAGATTCCCCCCCCCACACACCTCAAGACGGCAGTCTGAAACGAACCAAACTTGGGGTTTAGGGGCGTGAGACCTCCCCGAGGCGTTTGCAGGATAGATGCTTGACCGTTTCTCTCGAGGCAAAGTATGGTCTAGTTTGGGTACTGCCCCCACCCAGTAACAGTCTATATCACGGGTCCTATTAAGGGCTATATATAACCATATTATACTAATTATCCAATTGTTAGTGAGGGGGGGCAGTACCCAAGGTCTAGGTGTATATCACTCACGGTTTGCGTAAATCATTTAGCAGTTTTTCGTCGCTTGGTGTGGGCCCCATATGAACTGTAGTCTAAACTCCTTAAAGGGGGTTACAGAAGGGCTGATTTAGGGGACCACTATAGGGGTTATCAAGGGGGATACAAGGAGTTTAGACTCGTTTAGACTATGGTTCATATAAAAAATCCGGGACATCTGAAGCTGGTGAAGGCCCGATCCAGCCCCAAATAGGGGTTTCACAAAATTAGGGGTACGTTTTTGAGGCTCGCCATAATAAGGATTATATAATATGGGGGTCCATATTGGGCTCCCCCTATTTAGGACAATTGCCTTTCCATGTACTACATGTAACCCTTACATGTCTTCAAGGTTTGTGTTTCGATTAAGTTTTACGGTTGCTTGCAAGCCAAGCAATAGTCGCTGCCGTGGATGCCATCATCAGGCACTGCACCACCATTTCTGGGTAAGCCTACGCGCCGTTCAAAACAACGAACTCCTGGCGCTTTGCGGGCCGAGTCTTGGATGGTGAGTTGTGCTGTAGAAGCACTGGCCGCCTACCCAAAGGGTCCATGTAGGTATATGGTATATACTTAGGGCCCAAAGGGGTTCCCATATACCTACTTTAAGTCCTAAGTATATACCATATAGCCAAGAGTGATGCGGGCGATGATCAACATCCTCTCGCCGTCACCTTGCCACTTCGGCAGTACGTATGAGGCCTTGCTGGCTCGATGCCTCAAGTGAGCTCCTCACGGCCAGAACTACCAAATTTTGCAGCACAGTTGTAACTTGAAAGAGTGGCTCAAGAACATACAGGGTGACTCCGCAGGTTCCCAGGATATCCCGATGGAAGCATTAGTAGGACTTAGAAAAATGGGCTCACGGGAGGTGTACATCCCTTATTGTCCAAAACACTTCCGGAATTTGTTTTGCCTCTCATGCTTGTACGGTTGGGGTTTGGTGGTATTGTTTACATATGAAGAATACGGCCATATACAGGAGTTTTGGCGGCACACAAGCACCAGGAGCGCAGGTGTAATTCGGTTTTGGCCTCTACTTTTTTTAGTGGGTGATCTGGATCCCGCTAACATGTTGCAAATGGCTAGTTATAATTCTAACAAGACCCCTACACGGTGCTTATGTTCGGGATAGATTCTGAGGCAAACTTCCGTGTTTCAAATCGCTGCCCCCATGCCAACAAGCGACGTCCTTCGTAATATCCGAGTATTTATGATCAGACGGGGGAAACTGCAAAACACAAAAGGACCCAGTTAGTCTCGTAGCGTATACAAGCGAGAAGGGCCTTGGAAACAAAGGAAGCTTGTACATAATTAGACATCTGCTAGATTCCTTAATATAATTCAAAGAACGATCATACTGTATACTGCCATCTAGCCGAGTATGATTGTACATCTAATCTCAGCACAGTTGCTTGCCAGCTTCGAGTTGGGAATGTTTTGCAGGTAGGTTTAGTGCCCCGTCTCTGCACTTGCGTAGTTGACACCATCAATAACTTCCCACTTGGCCCCTAAACCCCAATCCCCTAAACCCCTTAACCCTATAACCCAAAAGCCCTAAACCCTAAACCCCTAAACCCCATAAACTCGAAAGAAATCTTTCAGGATTTTAAGCCTTTGGGGTTAACCATGTATCTATGCGGAGGGTTGATGGCCTCTACCCCAATAATAAACCTGCCATCCTCCTGATGATGAATATTCCCCCCTCCATTTGTTGACCTCGCTGTTGATTAGGTGTGTGTGTATTTACATAATTATATCTTTGCAGGGAGGGGAATTATATGTTTTCAATGTTATACAAGACCCTACCTAGCCGGGAAGCGTAGGTGGGCCGTAGTCTGGGTTGCTGCTAAGGAAGTTACATTAACGTATTGTAATATTAAAGGAAACCTCATTACTCACTATATACCCATAATCCAGTACTACAATGGGGAAACCCTATTATTCACTATATATCCATATCATGGTGATGTAATTTAAGTTCCTTCACAGCAACCTAGTAGTATCACTGACCTGTAGGCCATTGCACGTCTCGTCGAGCATCGAGCAAATGTGAGCCTGGGGCACGAAACGTGCACTAGGAACTAATGAAATTGTTAAGGTATAATAATATGGCGGTATAATACAACGATAATGTAGAAGAGAATGGAAACTACTATTTCGGTTTAGGGTTTAGGTTAGGTGGACCTCCCCACCCAATAATAGTGATTGTAGGGGAGAATGGTGATTATATTGGAGTCCTCCTAAATGCCTATTCTACCACTATTACAGGGTGTGGGGGGTCTACATAGGAATATCAATAGTAATTTGAATCGACAGTAGGCATAAAAGGTAATCCAGTGATAGTAGGATTTCGTGTTCAGGGTTCGTAAAGTTTGGCGGCTTGGGGGTTTAGGCTTGGGACATACGATTTGTGGTGTAGGGTTTATGAATTAGGGCTCAGGATTTCGGATTTGGGCCTGAGGGGCTTTGAGGTTCAGCTCAGGAATCATGGTTTGTTTAGGATTTTAGGGTTTAGAGTCTAGTGTCGATACTCTTCTAGAGACAAGCGTTTATGTAGCTGCCAAGACCTTCCCAGTACCCTTATTTGAGTTATAGGGCCCTAAACCCTAGACCCTAGTCCCAAACCTTCAGCCTTCAACCCCTAACCCTAAATTTAGTCGCAACCCCTAAACCCTAACCCTCATAGTGGCTACATAGGCAAAGTTTAGATTTGTGAACATGCCATGCAAAGCCCGCCCCAGGTGGGAAGGTATAAGCCTCTTTACCCCCAAGGCATGAATCTCTAACAGGGTTTCGGGATTAGGGTGACTCTAAGCCCTACACCCTAAACCTTAGACCCTAAACCCTACACCCTAAACCCTGAACCCGGTTTAGGATTCATAAGGTTTAGGGACTTAGGGAGTTCTGACCCAGGAGCTTCTTTCTGCTTAGGTTTACCTGGCCTGCTGTTAAGGAACTCGAACTTTCAACTCCACTTATGGGAAACCACATGATTTCCCATATATAAGTGTTGTAATTTCGGATTTGCTGTAAATAGGCGGGGCCCACTTTTCGCCCAGAATATACGATGGTCCTTATCATGGAGACTCCCAAAAAGGGCCCCCAATTTTCGGAAACCTCCAGGCAAGTTCCTTGACAGAGACGCCGTTGTCAATCTGGGTCGCGAGATTATAGGGTTTCACTTAATGGTAACTCCAGTCTTGAACCTTTAGAGTTGGAGCTCCGAACCCTAAATGGGGGTTGATGGAAAGGTCCTTCCGGAAATTATTGAATTAGAGATCCTGTAGGTCTCAAAACGCTGGGGGCATTGGTTTCCTTAATGGTCATTTTGGGAAAAGGACTTGGGATCAACTACCAAATCTCTAGCCCTAAGCCCTAAAACGCTAAACCTTGAACCCCTAAACCCTGATCCTTATGAAACCCGGCAACCCAAAATCCCTAGACCATAAGCCCTAAATCCTGAACCCTTAAGCCTAAACCGCAAACGCTGAAGCCTAAAACCCTAGAAAATTGGGAAACCCTAAACTCTGAACCTCTAAGCCTTGAATCCTTAAAACAACAAGGACTCTCTGCAAGGGAGCCTTGAACCCTAAGCCAAATTCAGGAATCTCTACAAGGGAGGGGCCGGCATGCCAGTACTGGGTGGCCTTGGTATTTTGGACCGAGATGGATTTTGAGGGTTTAGGTTTACGACAGGGGCCTAAAGAAAGGATCCCTTCTAAGAGGGGATATACGGGATGCATACGGACATAGTAGGGTTTATGCGGTTCAGGGATCTGGGACATATCCTCCAATAATCGAGAATTAGATGGAAAAGAGCGTCCAGAATGAACTGGAAACTCGGTTTGTGTACTGTAGGGCTTTCTTAGGGCTTCTAGGGACTCCGACCATTTGTTGGTTCTAGGTTTGTTGTATAGTCCTGTTGGGGACCTCAGAATGATATTGGTGATTATTCAGGCCTCTATATTGTAGTGGGATGGGTCCAGGGCTGAAAATCATGCTGATCGTGCAAGCAGGAGCAGGTCTAGTGATACTAGCGCAACGCAGTACCAACAGGCCGAATGGTAAGGAGACTTGCTGGTGGTAAGTAGGGGATTCGGGAATATATTTCCTATGTTATCCCTGTTTAACATATCCCTTATTCCCTACTAACCCCCACTAAGTTGAGCAAGTTTTCGAGCAAACGTTCGCTGCGTCGTTCAGAGCTGATGCCTTTGATGAGTGATGTGGGCTAAAAAACGCTGGTTTTGCGTATCTACGAGTTACGCTAGTACTTTTGGTGCAAAGTGAAAGGGAAAGTGTGGAAACTGGGGCTGTACGGGGGCTTATAGGGTAAGTATCCTGAGTTTATGGCAAGGTCAAGGGTCTGCCAGCGAATGGACCTCGTGCCCACCATCACACACTCCACCAACCAGGGCCCAAACCCTACCTTTCCTGAAACAACGTGCAACCTGTTTGTAGGCGTTTTGTGACCAGGTAACACTTTACACAGAGTGCCTTACAGGTTCCTTCTTTCTTCGCCCAGGACCCAAAACAATCATTTATGGTCTCAATCTTTGGTGAGCCCTGAACAGGCAAAAGAAGCTCTGGTTCCGCAAAATGGTAATTTCCATAGAGAAGGGGACCCCAATAGAGAGCCCCAATACTCTAATCCCTCTGGTAACCCTTCAGCAGACTTGCAAATTTCGGAGAGCTTCTAAGTAAACCTCATCGACAAGGGTTTAGGGTTAGGGTTTAGGGGTTTAGGGGGACTTAACCCTCAAGCCCAGGACAAACAGAAGTTGGGTAGCGCACCCACGGGAAAGCAAAATAGGAAACTGCCCACAACCTGGCATAAACTCTGGACTTGAACCCTGAATACCCGCTTAACCCTGTGCCCTGAATGCTAAACCCTAAACCCTATGGGGTTACACATAACCCCTATGTAGTAGTAGTTTCCATGTGTTTTTCCTTTATCCCCGCTCTCTCTATATATATATATGTATATATATATATAACTGGCTGACCCAAGGCTTGCTGAGGACAAGCCCCAATGCAAAGCAAGCAGCCCAGCTGCTTCTCGAAGCCAGAGCGGACGTCAATTTGCTGCCAGGCTGCGACTAGATATCCCCCACATCCCTAGGGTTTAAGGTATAGGGTTTAGGGATCCCTTGTTTTCTGTTGGGGCATAGGGTGGGTCCACAAGGGGGGAACTTGATGAAGCCTCATGCATGCCACCCATATGACAGCCCCCCGCCCCTACCGATACATGTCACCCTACTTAAAGTCTTCCCAAGAAGAAGATTGAGTATTAGGGGTGGGCTTTCATTTTTTGCTGCCCCTACCTGGCCCCCTTCCTACAGTGTTCTTGCCAGCTTAAGACTTGTCTTCCAGGATTTTAGATTTCTGCTCGGGAACAGGTTCACAAACTTCCCACATTGCAAACTTGTCCCGGGGCATAACAAGGTTGCACGAGGATAATTCTGAGTTTTTTTGTTTCCATAGAAAGCCAGTAGAAAGCCAACTCGAAGCCCAATCTCAAGCCCAAGCCCGAAGCCCAAAACCTTAGACCCAAAACCCTAAACTTTGAACTCCCAAACCCTCAACCAAGGCCCTTCCAAACCGGCGGAGTCTTCAAGGCACTCGAGTGGGCCTGCCGAGCTCGACGTACTTTCTCTTGCCAGGTTGGAGTTCAGATTCTGTTGGGGTTTAGGGTTTCAGGCTTTGGATTTTAGGGTTTAGGGTTTAGGGTTTTAGGGTTTGGGGTTTCAGGTCTAGGGTTTTAGGTTTTAGGGTTTTAGGGTTCAGGGTTTCAGGTCTAGGGTTTTATGGTCTTACTGTTTAGGGTTTAGGGCTTCAGGTTTAGTTAGGGTTTAGCGTTCAGGGTAGCTAAGGGCTAGTGGAAAGCCAACAGGGAAATGTCATCGAAGCTGGGGTGCGCAGTGCTAATGTACACTCAACATGTCTACTTGGGCTTCTTACACTAGATTCGACTCTGAATTTCAGAAATGTAGACTCTGTTGGCCTAGACTGGGTTTTAGAAACAGTCTTCGCATAACTCCTTGGCGCCTCAACTTGCGTAATTGCACTTTCACCATTTGAGTTAATGCACACCTGTACTCTCAGGTATCTTCGTACTTCATACAAACATCAGGCTCGAAGGCTGAGATAGTCTGGGCTGACACTGATATTTCAAGATTCCCCACCCTTGATATTAAGAAATACTGTATGTCTCCGATTCTACCAGGTTCCTTGAGGAATATTTCATATCATGGGTGGGGGCTCTTTTTTTATTTGGGGGATTCGGTATCCAAACTGTGTTGTGGTCCCAGGATGGTTGCATTATTTGCATGCAGATTGGGGTCTTTAGGGTTATTTAGGGATTATATGGCGTTATGTAGGGCTTATATACTGATTGCATAGGGAGTCTCAAGAACTTCCCAGCAGGGACCCTTATCTTCGTTTGGCACGCAGCTGCCAGTCTCCTGTTTTTTTGGGACGCGATTCTTGTCCTTGCTCTTTGCCAAACCACTATCCTAAACCCTAAACCCTAAACCCTAGCACTGCTGAGCTTCTTGACTCCCTCTGTACCAGCGGTTCTTCTCGCCGGCCGGATACTTTCCGCCAGAATCTAAAAAGGATCTAGGGTTTAAGATTTAGGGTTTAGGGTTAGGCATGACTCTTGCGGGAATGAAACAGTGGGGTTACAGGGCAGCAAATAAAATGTGACAAGCCGAGCAAATAAGCAAAGGCCGCAGTTCAAAGCCACGCAGAGGAAATGGTTCTCAATGACTAGTCAACCGCAGCCGATCTCATCAAGCCTTTAGGCCACTGGGGGAGGCGAAGAGGCTCTTGTCCCAAAGTGTCCCCTTGCAAAAGCCAAGAATACCTGAAGTACTCAGGCCATCACGTCCTACACGCGCACGCGTGAATGATTAAGTTGAAGAGGTGAGTCCATGGACTGATGGCAGTAGTATGCCGTCATTGAGGATGAAACACACGACAAGCCTTGCAACTCTAGCTGATGAGCTTCAAAATGAGGGTTTCGCCGCTAGCTAGTGGGGAAGCTAGTTGGGATGCCGGATGGGATGCCAATGTGCTCCGTTCTGGAAAAAACACAAAGGTATACACAATTCTGTGGCCGTGGAGCACAAACAAATCTTTCAGATTTGGGTAGCTCCCAACTAAACCCTAAACCCCTAAACCCTAAACCCCCAAACCCTAAACCCTCTTGTGCAGGAGCCTTCGTATGTTGTTCGATGGTTTAGCGATGTCACCGGGGGCACGACACCCCTTGGGGTGGCCTGCTCCTAGGCCATCTTAAGGCTTTGTAGGGTTTAGGGTTTAGGTTTCAAGGCTGTGTAGGCCTAGATTAGTTTCTGATACCCGAACCCAAAGGGTCCATTTACCCGATAATTAGGTACTTGGGCTTTGGGTAGTAGTAATTATAGTATTGGTATAGGGTAAGTATATGATTATTAGCTACTTGGACCCTGAGGGGAAAGCATTCTACAATCTTGGCAGAGTAGCAATAGTTGAGTTCGTAGAAGGACTCCCTAGGCTTATCGGCTGAGAGTTCGGTGTTAATGGGTTCGGGCTAAAGGATCTTTGGGTTGGCTTTCAGAAAAAGCGGCTCTTTTTTGAAGCCCCTATGCTGATAAGTGTGCTTGGTCGGGCAGGCAGCTAGGCAGGGCCTATATGCGGGATGGGGTGTTGGCATAGATTAACAGCATGACCTGTTGTTGAAGGACCAGACTGCAAGGAGTTTCATGTTGTTCGCTGGACTGCTTAGATCTAACACCAGAAGAAGTCATCACCTGAGAGCAAATCGAGTTTTTGCAGCTGTGGCCGAGGCAGGGTGCAGGCCTTTGCTTTCTGGATGTGTTTTGGTACTGGTAATGTTTGAAATGGAGTTTTATTTCTCATCATACTAAAATGTTGTTTGATGATCTGACAGGAACTAGTATAGTTGCAACACGGCGAACTTTCGGCGGCCTGATGATTCCCATGTGCCTGCAGCATTGGCTCTATATGGTTGCCGTGTATGCCAAGGGTCTTTTCGGACCCCCCTTTCATTGCTGGTTGCTCCTAGGGCCTGGATATGGATCCCTAGCGTAGCTTTTGGATCGCCAATGCCCGACGATAGAACATGCTTCCTCTTTCTTGAATTCCATTCATTCATTCTCGGCTACCACTCTAAACTGGTAGTTTTCACTTTCTTTTTCAGTCCTTCATGCCCTACAAGCAACCAGCAAGTTCTTCGGGAAGCTGCCATGTGCGTAGTGTAGAGCGTGCCGCGCCTGCCCAGGTTTCACTGGAAATGAGGCGATGGTGGAGTTCCTTCTCAGCCCCTCTGGTTCAAGTGAGACTTTTCCAAAGAATCCCCATGATTGCAAGCTGTCAAGACACCTACAATCCTCTTGGAACCCATGCATACCTAGGGCGCCCTGTTTCGAGAAAGTCCCAAGTGTCAGTTTGCAAAACTGAGTAGCTAAGTCCTGTGTTGGGGCTCTATTGTTTTGGGATTTGTGGGAAGCCCGCCCTGAAGAATAGCAAGCCGTACAAATGGCCCGACGGGGAAAAAACAATGAGACAGTCTTCTTCAAAAATCGGTTGCCGTTAAGGAACTTAAACTAAGTTACCATAATACCGGTATGTAGTACATAGTGGGGTTGCCTGAGTACACTAACTTAACTTCAGTTCTTGGGTACATGGACCCTTAGGATTAGCAGCAATCCTGAAAGAGGTAAGTGTCGGTTTCCGTCTCTGCATAGCCAAGCAGTTTTCTGGTGGCGTTGATTGATCACGAGGCCTCGGCGAGTTGTTGAATTTGTCGTCAAAGGCCCCGGTTCTCACGAGCCGGTAATATCCTATGACACCCAAAGAAGTTGGGAGTAGTAGTGATGATAGTCGTGTTTTGTAAGCCATAAACCCTATAGACCTTACATAGCGCATTATGGTAGTTTCCCTTTTCTTTTCCGTTATTCCCATATAACTCCAGTATAACCCTAATATCACCCTAAACCCTAATGTTACCCCATTGGGTACCTAGGCTCATCTTTACGGAGTTCTGTGTTGCACTGACTCTATGACTCCATCGGGGTAATATTAGGGTTTTATTGGGGTCATATGGGGATACTGGAAAAGAAAATGGAAACTACTTCTTAGGGGGTTTAGGGCTTTAAGGTCTCGGGTTTAGTTAAGCTGGAAGCTGGCACGCCTCTCTTGAGGAAGGAGAACCAATTTAGATAGCATGCGATCTCGAGCACGAATTAGAAACGTTTCCCTGCAAATCTAGGGGATTCATAGGTTCCGAACCCTAAATTCAGTCTTCGCTGAAGCCTGCTTGGGAGCTTTGCTAGCGTAACCCTTTTGCTCCTGAAGCCCTACCCCAAACCCCCAGCCCTAAACCCCCATACGAAGGTCCGATAAAAAAAATACATGGCTAGGATCTGCCCAGGCGACCTCGCTCGGCGAGACTAATTGCATGGATTGTGTAGGGATTATGTCGGGATGGTATGATTATGTACGGGTTATGTAGGGAGTATGCAGGGATTGCATGATTTATGTGGAGACTATACAGGGATTATGTAGGGATTGTGTAGGGGGTATGCGCTGTACGGATCATATAGGGTCTATGGATAGTACACCAAAAAGAAGCTTTCAGTGAACAAGAGACCTGAAGATGAACCAGTTGGGTTATGTAGTGGGTTTCAGGGTTTTTTGGGTTTGGTTGGGAAAACTCAAGTTATAGCAAGAACATATTCTATAGTTTGATTATTAGAAAAACATCCGTGATTTGTAATCTACCTGCCTAGAGGAAGATCTGTCAAAACTCCCTAGCTGACCTGAGCAATTTTTTCACAAGCGTGCTAGCGTACCCCTCCCCCATTGTGAGAAAGCCCATACCTCAAGCTGCACACAAACGTATCGATAGCCCCACTGCCGCTACACAATTTCTACTTCAACTAATGCCACAACCCTAAACCTCCAGCCCCTGAACTCCCAACCCTCGAAACCCTAACTCATAATTCCTAAATCCCTTGACCTCTGAACTCTAAATTCGAAACCCTCAACCACAGAACCCCCCTCCAAAGAGATCCAAGGCTGTAACCTTTGGGCCCTAAAGTCGAGAAGTATGTACCTTCTAAGGGTTGTTTTTGATCCCAACCCAAACCCTAAACCCTTTGTGTTTCTTTTTAGGCAACCGCGCAGACCCGCACTTCAAGAACCACCGGGGTCTGACTCCGCTACAGCTACCTGGCTATTCATTTATGAGCTAGGGTTTAGGGTTTAGACTGATCACCTCCCTCTAACATTAAAACCCCCAACCCTCAATATTAGATATGCCACTTGTGGAAATCCTTATATCAGGGTTTTGATATTAACGGGAGGGGATTACTTGTAGGGTCAGCGGGACTTAGGAAGTAGGTTAATCAGGGGGATGATTGGAAATATTATATAGCCTACAAGGATCATGAGTATACTGACTAAGTCCCCTTGACCCTCCAAGCAGGATTCAGGGTTTGGCGTTGGGGGCTTTGAACCCTAACACAAGTTCCGGGGCATGTAGAGGTCAGGGTGTATTCAAGGCTATGATCACAACGGCATTTGTAATTCCTACAGTCACTTTTCCCTTGCTGATGAAGCCCCCACCCCTCTAACGGTGACCGTACATGATCAGAGTCGTGGAGGCCGGGGTGCAAAGCATGAAATGCTACCCTAAGCCCTCAACACTAAGCCCGGGGGTCGTCGTTTTCGGGAGGGGACAGTTGACCCTAAACTCTAACCTTAAGGCTCCAAATAATAGGGTTTAGGGCCGACATGCTATAATGTTAGTGGTATTTGGGCCTTAAAACCCTATTATTTGGATCCTTGGACCCTTAGAGTAAGCCTATAAGGCCTAAACCGCAACCCTGCAGTCTGTCACCATCTGAGGTTGGCTCGCCACAGCTGCACCAGAGCCAAGATCATGGAGTTGCTTGGTTTGGGGTTTAAACGGTTTAAGATTTGGGGTTCCTTTTGTAGGCCCCGAGATGTTTGTCGACATTGAGCATCTCTTCAGTGCCTGCACATGAAGATGTACACTAAATCGCAGTATACATCCAAATAAGGTACCCGAAGCCCAGGCTCCAAGTTTTCGGGAGGTTCTCAATCAGGGGTCCCTTGTTGTGGAGGATGAGTAACCAAACTCCCATGTCTGCGAAGTGTCTGAAGATTGAGAGGGCAAGTATTTCAGGCTTTTGCCTCCAGATGTTTTGACGAAGATGCCCCTCTGCGCCCAACATCATAGGCAACCTACATCCAACGGGACATTCAGGCCGAGTAGGAGGCATTTGAAGCCTAGCATTTTCTATAATATTACTATACTACTAGAAGGCATCTTGCTATGCTGCTGTATTACGTAACATTTGTTCATTACCGTATGTTGTTTTTGGCAGGCTCATGGGCAGTTTTAAGTTGAGGAATATCTGGGACAGCTAGACTGAAAACTCAAACCGGCTAGGGTAAGGAAGGAGCTTTAACCTGTGGAATACGGTGGGGATACTATTCCTGACCACAGGCTTTCATAGTATCTATAGACCAACATCCTATGAAGGAAGCACTCCTGCATGGTCAAGCTTGTTACTGCTTCCTTCGAACATCTTTCACTACGGTTTGAATGCCTACGCACTAAGCCCTAAATCCTATGGCGCCTATATACGGGCCAGGAGCCTACATAGAATACAGAAAAGGCGAGGGTTTAGAGATCTATGAGCTGTAGTCTAAACTCCTTAATGGGGTTATGTAGGGAATGTATACGGGACTACTATAAGAGTTTTCAAGGGGGATACTAGGAGTTTACACTATGGTTCATATAGGGGCTCAAGGATTCCGAGCCCATATGGCCCACCGTTGTAGGATTAGCCCGAGTCCCCTAATTCACAGTTATCCTTCCCGTTCATTGATACTCAGCCTAGACAAACAAGGTGGTGCATTGCGAATGCTCAGTATTGGGGAGGGGTAGTCTGAAAGGCGGAATGCCATCATCAACATCATCATCATCATGATCCCGTCCTATTCCCGGTTGGTTGTACTACTTGGGGGGTCAGAGGGACTTAGTAAGCATATTTACAAACTTTATAAGCCATATAATAACCCCAGTTGTCCCCATGATTAACCCAGTTACTAAGTCCCCATCACCCTCCAAGTATGCTCCACGCTTACAACCCTGCGGGTATTGTCAGTGTCTTGTCAAGCTCACGGGGCGGGTTTTCTGAAGCTCTCAAACCCAACACCCTAAGCTGTCATGATCCTTAAACCATAATCGGTTTAGGGTTTAGGGTTTACCTGTATTACTATAAACCCTAACTCCTACAGCTAAGTCCTAAAACCTAAGCCAAGATCCTTAAACCTAGTACCTAATACGGATTCCTTGAACCTGAATCGCTGGTCTTTTGGATTGTAGACAGATTCCCAGATTCCTAAATGGTTGTTTCCCAAAATGAGGGGATCTCAATATATACCCCAATACACTATAATCCTTATTATAGGGACCTTCAAAAGGGTACCCCTAATTCTGGGAAACCCTAATCCCTAAACCCTAAATAGTAGCTTCCATTTTCTTTTCCATTATCCCTATATAACGCCTATTAAACCATCATTATTACTATTACTATTATTATTACTATTACAATTACTATTACTCTTATTACTTTCCTAAATCCAGGCATATGCAGGGCAGCCGCCCCTTTGAGCCGTGGACAAGCCCACCGGTGCTCAAGGAAGCGGTACAGAATCTTGGACCGTCGTCAGGCTTAATGTAGACCCATGCTTAATAAACCCCCTCCTTTTAAGGGCCTTAATATTAGGATCCCTATTATGATCCCTATTAAGGGGAGGGAGTTTACGAATCATGGGTTTACATTAGAGTGTAGGGTTCAGGGTTTGGAGTAGAGGCACCGAAGCTGCTTCAGATGATCTATCATGCGGACGCCAGGTTTTTTTCAACGGGCCCTGAAACAACAAAGCAGTCCCTCGCTCCTGACTGATGTAAGGTGGTAATCCGGGGGACACGAGCTATATGTAGTCATAGCATCCTCCAAAATTCCACTTGTATGGTATTTGTGCAAGTGTTTAAGTCCCTTCGCTTGCCGAGAGTAGTAGGCATCAGAGTGCTGATGACACCTCGCCGGAAGCGCATTTTAACGTGAGGCGGATGTCCATGCAGGGTATTCTGTAGCAATTTGGCGAAGCTGTTGCGCGGGTTTCGAGACAACACAACACGCGCGCCCTTTGCGGGTATCGGTGTAATGGCTTTCTTGTCAGCGCCCGAATTTTGACGGGCCTGGCAAACCCTCACAACCCTGCACATTCCGGGCGTATCATAGAAAAGTTCTGGGAGACTGCGCGATGGGTTTAGGGTTAAGTATTGTCAATACCTCAGCAAAATGCAAGCATTACGAGTGCCCCCTGCTGCTCCTTCGAACCCTGAATCAGGCCTGGATAGGGTCGTGAAAGCAAATCAAGCGTACACATGACGGCACCTAATATTTAGGAGAACCAAAATTTGGGAACCACTCATTGGGCTCAAGGCAAAAAAGCATGTCTATCACAAACACTGCTTTTGGTTGAAGGGCCTCTGACCATGCAAAGTCCCAAACAACCTCGGACCACAAGTTGAGGGTATCCTCACACTCTGGATCTTAAATCCCAGTCACCACATGAGCTATAGTCTAATTTCCTTAAAGGGGGGTATATAGGGGACAATATAGGGGACTTTACATTTTATTGGGGGGGATACTTGGAGTTCGGACTATGGTTCACATGAACCTCCAGTGATGGAATGCCTGCGCCGGAGTGGTCTGCACCCCTTATGGTTGCGCACATATACATATATGTATACATCTAAAATATTTTCGTCAGTATTATATACATATATAGATATATAGCAGTACTGGACTGGGCTTAAATTTAAGCCCTGCAATCGCTGCCGAAGTGAGGAGCGAACAGGAGCCCTGTGGGCATGGATTGACGTACATGCACGTAGACTACAAGGCCTGGGAGACCCTAAACCCTAAACCCTAACCCCCCAAACCCCCCAAACCGTAAATCAAGGTGAGAGGGTTTCATGGGCCCGTACACTCTAAACCATACCTGTTTCTTTCCCCCGCTCTTCCTCAAGCATCGGTAAGTCAAGGTGAGAGTTTCAGGTATTCACGTGAGTAGTATAGCGTGTCAGAGGGTCCAAGCACACAATAGTTAAATCCTTGGGATTATGATATTATGATGTTATACTACGGGCTTCGGGTAAGTATGTGATTATTAGGCAAGTTAGGGCTACAGTCCCCAATATGGCGTGAGGTTTCATTATCCTTTGGGTTGTAGCATTCCATGATAGGGAAAATTCACACACTTTAACAACCTGTAAACACAACCGGGGCGAAGGGTTTGGACTTTCGGCTTATGATTTGGTCTGCAGGATCTATAGGACGAAGTCTTTTCCTATCCGAAGCCCTAACCCCTTCGGGCCCCGGTGATAGTTTCAAGCTGTACAAGGCATGTCTTGCTGCCGGAAGGCAGTTTTACGCTGATGGATTCCCTGCGGGTGCACGCAAGGAAAATGTATGGGGACCAACAATTTTCATAAATGACCGTGAGGTACCTGAAAATCCGCTTGATTCATAGCCACTGCCGTACTGAAGTATATTTCATATGCTTGAAACAACTTATGTTCGAAATGATTAGGCCCGCATGATTCCCCTGAAATCAGTATGCATGGATAGCTCTGGGAAACTTTCCCCGAGACCTTGTTTTAGCCTTCATGTTACCCCGAAACTTCCACAGAAACAAGGCGCAAAGCTTCAAGAGTCCAGGCGAACCACGATGATTTGGATGAGCCCATGATTTCCGTGCATCTCGGGCGCTTCTTCAAGTTCATGGACTGTAGGAGTTCAGGTCAAGGGTTTGTATAGGGATAATGGAAAAGAAAATAGAAACTACTCGATTATGACAGGGTATATCTAGGGTTTATATAGGGATAACGCAAAAGAACATGGAAACTACTGTTGTTCGTGGTTTGCCTTTGTCTTCGTCGCGCTGACAACCACCCTAAGCCCTAAACGCTAGATTGCAGACGAAGAACGGTGCATGATGCTGTTTTTCTCTTGACGAGCGGCAGAGCCGAGGCCATTGTGACTTCTAGCCGCTTCTGTCGAGAAGTGACAGGCTTATGTCTTAACACGGGAGTTTCCAAAACAACCAGTCAACATAGGGGCTCTCATATATAAGGATTCCTAGGTGGTCGGGCGGATGTCTTCGTTTTGGAAGCTACCAGGGAGGGACTCACGACCCCTACGCAACAGAGTTTATGCCCGCAAAAGCGGACCAACGTTTTCGAGAGACCCAGTGTGCGCTCGAAGAGGGCCTTTCCCTGAGTTGTCGTTGTTGTGAACTGTCCCTAAGGGTCCAAGTACCTAAAATTCATATACTTACCCCAAAACCTGTGCAATACGTACTAGTACCAGAATCCCAAACATCTACCTATTGGGTATTTGGTCCCTTTGGGCTTCTCTTTTCTCAAGATAAGGGGTACCCTTGGAACTCCCAGAGATATCTCGGGAGTATGAAAAGATGATATGGGCTTGCTTTGGCTTTGACGACGTAGACATGCACTGTTCATATGTACTATAGTCTAAACTCCTTAAAGGGGGACATATGGGGATTATATAGGGGACTACTATAGGGGTTATTAAGGGGGATACTAGGAGTTTAGACTATAGCTCATATGAGCTGCCACTGCCAAAGCTTGCGTATCAGTTCCTAAGAGAAGCATGCAGCATGCCGTGAGATATGACTCATGCAAAAAGCTCAGAAAGCTACACTCAACAGCGATACCCTTGAGTCCAGGACTAAACCGTGACTGTATTGGCTGAAGCCCCCGCCCCCCCCCGCCAAAAACAAAGATAGACACAATTTCCTTTATCCTGCGCCCCTAAAGGTTAAACCCTAAAGCCCAAATCACCCAGGAGCGATAAGACCCTCACCAAGTCATGGATGGCATAGGACTTGACAAGGAGTTTCGACAGCCGCTCATATGGGAGTTTCTCGAACGTTGCCTTTATAATCCTTTGAGGGACGCGTAAATCTCTATGATAATCCCTTTTATAAACCCTCAACCCTTAAACCTGAAGCCCTAAACCCTATAGAGCTTTAGAGAGCCCCTTATTTGTCCCTTCGCTTGAGTTGACCTGGCAGCCTTGAAAGTTCTTGGCAACTTTTCCACGTAAGGTAAATTCAAGATGAGGGCTAGCCAAAAGGACCATAAAGGGTCGACATGAGGATTCTCCTCGTAAATCCTTGTAATATATGGGCCTAAATAACTACCAATACTATGGTTCCATATTCCTTATATAAATATGGCCTATGGTACCTCAAAATTATATTGGTAATTATTTAGGCCCTTGTAGCAATTCAGTATAGTCCCGGATGTATTCCCCACTTAAGGAACCCATCAATATCGACGCCTGCAGCAGGGCTTGGCCACACCTTCTTGAGCTTTTAACATTTCAGGGTTTTACGGTGTAGATATAGGCTTTGAGGTTTAGCTTTACGGTATTCGTGTGAGAGGCAACTTGTCCTCAAGAGCAACTTTGGAGATGGAAGCCCTGAGACCTATAGTCCCCCTTAAGTAGATAGAATGTGGGTATATGGGGATCTTATTATAATATACCCAAGACCATATTCTATCTACTTAAGGGGGACTATAAATCCGCAGCCCCAAAGCTCTGCACGCAACCCTGGACTGCTAACTCCAAACTCTCAAGCCTCAACCCGCAATTCTTAGATCATCAATGCACCCTAAACACTAGCTAGCCTCAACCCTATGCAAGAGCGCACATGGGAGACTCCCCACAGTTGGAGGGTTTCCCAAGCCTGCAGCAGCAATTGTTTATACGCTTTGGCCACAGATGCGAGTCTAGTTCTCGTAATTCAGTTTAACATGGGTCTTCCACTTGGGGCTCTTATTGCGCGCGCTGATCCTAGGTTATTTTGGTTCATTGTGGGAACAGTCTTTGGATTGGGCTCACTTCTGCACGGGGATGGGGGGGTCGGCGGGGAGGGTTCTGCACGTCTTGCAGAACTTGCAGTCATCGGGAGGTTCATCGGTAGGTTTAAACAGAGGAAAATGCGTACCCCCGAATAATGTCAGATTTCCACCATGTGTAGTTCCGGCTGCCATGTTTGTTGTTTGTAGCTTTGAGCCAACCCTACCAAAGCCTACCCTGGACCCGCAACACCGGACCTTCAGACCCTGAATCCTAAATCCTAAATGAAACTAGGGCCCTTACCCAGATCCTCCTATGCCCTGTAAACATTCCCATGTAATCCCGTCTAATCTACTTACAATCTGATATAATCCGTAAACAGCCGCCCTGCATACAATCACATTTCAACGAAAACCTTCTTACAATCCTAAACCCAATCCCTGAGGTGTCTAGGGGGCAGAGTTAGGGTTTAGGGTTCAGTAGTGAGTACCTGTTAGTTTGAACTGCGATGCGAATTTGTCAGAACATCCCCTACATAATTGTTACTTCAGGGTTCAGGGTTCAGGGTTTAGGGTTACCTCACCACCTGATATCCTTGGGGCCCCGGAGGGCTCCACGAAGGCAGCATCAAAAGACGCCCTTGGCCTTCAAGCATCTACGCGCAAGCATAGAACCCAAATGTAGAAGCCCAAGTAACTAACAATATCATATCGTGTACTAGTCTCCTGGTGTAATTTTGGACGCCCCTAATTCTGTGGAAATGACCACCCAGGAATGGGGGGTTGAGAAAATGGAAACTACTAAAATCGATTTTCAGCTTAGGGTACAGGGCTTAGTTGGGAATTATGTAATTTCCCTAAACCCTAAACCCTAAATTACTGTGTAATTCAGGGTTTAAGTTTCAGGTGCTTTGAGGCGTCTTGGGCTAGGACTTCAAGCACGGGCACTGCTAGAGGTTTGGGTTCTAGGGTTGAAGGTCTAGGAATCAGGGCGTGGGAGGTTTGAGGGCTTAGGGTTTGCGCAATGAACTGTTTTTCCATTCCATTCTTGCTTTCCATGTTTGTTGGATTCTCAGACTTGATTGCAATGACCCTAAACCCTAAGCCCTGTACCCTAGACCCTACAATGGAACCTTTGTTCTGGGATCTGGTCTTGGCTTCCCTTTGTTCTCGAATGGATCCGCAAGTTGGCTTCTGTTAGGCTTCTGTGCAGCAACAATACTGAGAATAGTGATAGTAACAATAGTAATATTAGTAGTAGTATTCGTAGCAACAATTATTGTAGTCAGAAGCCTACTACTAGTACTAGTAGTAAGAATAGCATTAGATATATGTCTTGCGTTTGTACCAGATCTTGTGCTTTCCTCCAGAAACCAGGCAAGAAGCAAAAGGAAAAGACATTCAGAACATTTTAGGCATCACAGATGTTCATTGATTTTCTGCATTCCCCCCGATCTTCCTGTATGAAGCCCGTTCTCGTCTCTGTCCTGCTGACATCTTTCATTTTGGTTTGTGCCTTTTCAGAAGCCCGTCAAACCTTCCAGCATACAGGGGGGCCCCAACATGGATGCCAAAATACTGTCAAATGGTATGACCCTTATTGCCAGGACACTCAAACGTACCCCTAATTTTGGGAAACCCCCATATCGGGGTTCTGTTCGCTGAGTGAATGCTGTCAGCAGTGTCTCGAGAAGGATACAGATTTCAGGGTTTAGGCCCTAAACCCTGAACCCTAAGATTGACGTTTAGGGTTTGGGGTTTAAGAAGCTTTCGGCTCACATGTGTGGAGACCTTCTGTGCGACCAGATCGTCGTATGCTGCGAGCTTGGCACCCTATTGTCGGACCGTTTCTGTACTCCAGGGCTGGTGGGCTCTCCAGGTGGCAGAGTAGTGCAAGAGAAACTTACTTTGACGATCCAAGAAGCCTCCCTGCCTTTTTCCTCTAATCATAATCGACTTCGTGCTTGTTTGGGGTCCTTATTTCATAATGTCTCTACTGCTCTTAGCAGGCATGAACTTGACAAATACCCTCCAAATCCACATACAAGTTACAAAAACCAGAATGCCCGACAATGATGCTCAGCAGGTGCGCACATCCTAGGGTCCCAAGGTTTAACTGGTAGAACCCTAAGCCCTTAACCCTAAAAGAGACCCCAGCCTCGACCATCCAACTGCCCTCTATACAGGACTAGGTACGCACTATCAGGGTCCCTATAACCTCAACTGAGAGTACTGAGAGGGTCTTGGAGTGTACTCCAATACTTTTTCCTACTGGTTCCTAGTAGGAGGTAAGGGAACATAATCCCTATATAAACCCTTTATACTGTTGATGGAGGACATCTTGCACCACCTTAACTCCCTAAAGTCCTAGGAATTACAGTAGGGCCCCTAGGTGGTGCAAGATTTCATCCATCAACAGTATATTCTCTTATGATAACGGTCAGTAAGTATTCTTAGGCGCGCTAGCCCTTAGAGCTCCGGCCGGGCCTAGATGGTAGGCTCTCGAAGCAGGAGGATGCTAAGATCTTTTGGATACCAAGACCCTCCCAGTAACCCTAATTGGGGTTATAGGGTCCCTCTGAATAGTTGGTAGTTGGAGGCTCTAGGTATTTAGCATTTATTAGATGGCTGTGGGTCTCTCGCAATGATACTTGAGGTTTTGTTTCGAGAAGCTCCCGGTATGTACCATAGACCAGGAACCTCAAAGGAAGGGTTTGCTGTAACCGACATCACGTCCAATAGAGGCCAGTTGTTTCGTATTTTATTTGGGGATAGTATGGTACCCTATATAGATTCTATCCTCCTTTTGGGGTATAGTATTTTATATAAGGAATATTATCTTACTAGGTTCAACCACCAAAAAAAACACTACTCAACAGAGGCCAGTTGACCCCCGTGCTGCCCCGGCGAGGCCTTCTAGCTCCCAAGGGTGGTTCGTCAAATTTCAGCTCCCTTTTTCGGGGTTCCCAAGATACTACGGCCCCTACGGTTTAAGGCCTGTCCTCATTCCTTCGTCAAAGATGAAGGCCTGGGTCAGGCGCCATCGCAGATTTCAGGTTTGCCCTGCCACACTTTCTTCTTACCCTGCTCGTTCTTACCCTGCTCGTGCTTTTCATTCCATTTTTTTGAGTTGCTGAAATTCAGATATCCCAAGGAAGCCTATAGGTATATGAGGTGTGGGTTGTGGCATGATGATACGGCTCTCGCATAGACTTCATGGACCTCGCGAAGTGGGCATGTGGCATTACACAGGGGGTCTCTTCCGAGTGTGGGATGTTGGTGAGAAGGACGTAGAGTCAGAGAACATTGAAAGGTGGACGAACAGGAACATATTGGCTCGAATCCTTGGCTTCGCCGTCCATACGAAGGGCTGCACCAATATTTGGGATATGGCGCGTTGGCATCAATGTGTACAGAGAAGTAGGCTTTGAGGATTTCAAGTAGGAAGCCGCTCATGTTCTGACCAAGTTATGACCTCTAGCCCTTTGCAACGACTCGCAGAGTTTGCACTTGTGATTGCTTGCACATGTTGTTGTTATACTGGCCTTTGGTTAGCTAGGAATGAAGACATGGATCCTTGTAGTAGTCCCTATATAACCCATTATAGTAGTTGTCATGTTCTTCTCCATTCCTTCATTCCCAGCTATCCAAAGGCCAGTAGCCATCAGATAAAAGAAGGGCTGGCAGGCAAAGCGCGTTGCTGTTTTTCCATGGGACAGCGCTGCATGGTGGTGGTTTGTCAGACCTAGTGGTCTTTCGTGAAGATAAGGAGCCCTTGCAATGAGTATCATAATAATTTGTTGGGCTGCTGTTCAGGAAGAAATTAAGTTACTCTATTGGGGAAACAGAATTAATTTCTATACATATACCCATGATGGCAACTTAAAATAAGTTCCTTAACAGCAGCCCAGTTTGTTGGGACCCTAGGCTTGAGTAGCCCCAGCATGCCTCTTGTGACGGTACTAACATCGGCCGGTCCGCTCTTGTCTGTACGACGTCTGTGAGCTGTGTACAGACGTAATGCGGAGATCCCCGTAACCCTTGGTTCCACCACTCCCTGGGAAAACATGTTCCCGATGGTAAAATGGCGCTACATTTTGCAAATCTGTAATTCCGGCGCTGTGAGACGCAAAAGTAGGGAGTGCATCAACTAATTTCATTCTTCGGGTACCTACGGTACACCTGTTGAAAGGGCAATACAGATTTGACCAAACTACGCAAGCAAACGCTTCTCCAGAGTTGAGATTAGTCTTGCTTGTTGTGGACACCGTGCTCGTCTTCATCGTCTGTTTTGTGCCCAAACCCCTAAACTCTGTATTGCGGATGATCATGTGCTTCGCGGTGGCCTGAATACTGCTCTTTGGCATATCCCTAAAAATATTCTAGCATTTTCCTTTCAACTATCCCTATATAACCCCTTTATTACCCCTAAATAAACTGTATAATCCCTATATAACCCTATATAACCCCTATATAACCCCTAGGCTCCTAGACACTGCGAATTCCAAACCTCGCGCTGAAGAAGCACGGAATCTCCTATCAATTTGACCAGAAAACAGCTGGCGGTGCTCTCTAACAATATTGTCACTGTCATCCCCTCCTCTAGAAATACCTGGGGTTTAAGGTTGAGGGTTAAATCCCCCCCCTCCGATATAGCACCAGTACATTACATCTTGAAACGAAACTGCATTAGGGGGATGGTGGGTTACTATTAGGGGGAGGGATTCGCACGCCTGGCTCCAAAACCCCGGCTTGGAAAGGTTTAGCTAGGCGTAGAAGGCGCAGTTGAAACAATTGCGTGCAGCCCCAACAGGATCAGGCCAGTAAACTCTATAGGGGGTAAACTGCTTCAAGGGGGTTAAATAGAGGTAAACTTTTTAAAGAGGGTTGTATATGGGGATTATATAGGGGTTCATGCACTTGGAATTTCAAGCAGATGTCATATACAGACATGAAGCCCTTGGCTTCTTGGACGCAACCCTCTGGGTTGTTTGCCGACGCCTGCGCCACCTATCACAACCCTCGAAGTAAGTCCAGCCTTTCAAGTAGTTTTCTTGTAATATTAGGTGTCCCTGTGTAATTGCGGATACAGAAAATACGTGTATAGATATATGTACACATAAAGATATGCTCCCCATGACACGAGCAAATTCTTCTATTGAGCCATACGCAAATTACACCTGGAATCACGCCTAGTCCAAGTCCAAGAAGGTCCTTTGTTTGTATAACCCTGGTTGAACTTTGCGTAGAATTTAGGCGGACCCCCCACCCTGTAATAGTGGTATAATAGATATATTAGGACCCTAATATAATCCTTATTACCCCTTACAGCCACTACTGCATTACAGGGTGGGGGGTCCACCTAACGTAGAATTCGATTGGTTCCTGGAGGCTCTACAAAGTTGATAACTTAGGGGTAAGTCATACCTCACGAACGTGGGTTTAGGGTTTAGGATTTACGTAGGGGTTTAGGGTTTTGGAACATCTTGAATTATAGACCCTAAGGGTCCAGGGACCCAAAGCATGGGGTTTTAGGGCACAAATACTACAATATGAATGGTGTTTGGGCCCAACCATTATTTGGGTCCTTGGACCCTGAGGGATACACAGTCTGATCAGGACTGATCACATACGGATTACAGGAATTCCACCACGCTGGAGGGCTTTTAACTTCGTAAATGACCTCAGCAGCACCAACAGGCACCCGCTGTTTTTGACAAGGAACCGTATTACGGAAGTTCAGCAGAATCAGCTAGGAATTGCAACGAATCCTGGAAAACCTTGACTAATTCGACACTAGCTTGATTGAATGAGAACTGGGCCAATTTCTGGAATGAGTGTTCTTCATATACAGCTCAAACTAGAGGTACTTGAACCGAACCTGGTTACGAGTTTGATTCAATGCTAGAAGGTCATTCAGTCTATAGACAACCCAATTGAGATTGTGTTGTGAATTTAATGAGACCTTCTGAATTGTACAGGACGTGCAAACCCAACTACATTCTGAAATCTGCATCATTCCGTAGTTCTATATGCGAGCTACTTGAAGCTGATTTGAAGTTTTACTCGTGAAAGCACAGGAATTTCACGTGGTTCCTAAAGATTCAAACCTAACCTTTTTCAACAGATGCAGGACAGACTTTGAAGTTTTGGACTTTGGGGTTTCATGACTTTTTTTTTATTTTGTAATGTCTCAATCTTGAACCCTACATGTGTGCGCAAAAGTACTAGCATTGCCTCGTATACTGGTCTCTCACATGTGTGGAAAAGTACTGGGCTAAGGGAAACCCTAGGGGTCCAAGGACCCAAAATAAGGGGCTTTGGGGCTCGAATACCATTCATGTTATAGTATTTGGACCCTGAAGCCCTGTTATTTGGGTCCTTGGATCCTTAGGCAAAGCCAACATCCAAAATCCCAAAACCTCGAAACTTCCTAAAGCCCAAGAGTCCAAAAACCCAACGAGAGCTCACGCCATTCTAAAAACCCAAAACGTCCAGAAAATCTACAATTCCAACAGCCCACAAAGCGTCCTGGCATCTACCGGAAATTTTGGGTCTCAAGATTATTTGGAAAATCTGAAAAGCGAGTTTTTAACCGTTTGCTTCAGTAGATTTCCTTGGAACCAGGGACAGGGACCAAAACAACTGGAGGAACCAAACTTTCCTAATTTTACGATGAAACAAGGGTAGGCTCGTGTCAGGAGCGGGAGAGTGACCAGATCTAAACCCTAGCCGCATGTATTGTCATAGGAATATAAGAGGACCCCAAGACAGTTAATATTATCCCTTATAATTCAGAACCCTAATCAATGAGCCCCTTCCCCTTAATGGGGATTGTAACCGGGACCCCATTACTAAGGTTTTCTCATCCTAGGTCGGCATTAGTCACTGTCATAGAGAGGGGGTCCACCCGATATATGTATGACATATCTTGTGCCATAGGAAAGAGAGGGACAACCTGGGGGGTCGTTGTGCCCTTTTTGGGGTCCTATATCAAGTAAGTATAAGAACAAAGATAGTAATGTACCTGTACTTAGAAGCAGAATTATTGTATTACTAGCCAGATTAGTAGAAGGTCTACACTATCTTCGCTACATCCAGGAGTGATTGCTTAAGAAGCACGAATGGAGAAACTTCCATGCCATGCTTTGGTTCCAGAAAGGGCTAAGCACATCTTGGAGCAACGAGGGTCGAATGACGGCAATTCGGCTTGCATGCCTGCAAGCATCATAAGCCAGTGATACATATACCATGAGATATTATAATATACTACCAACATGTACTGCAGTTGCAGCCTTCGTCCGTGTTTAAAATGAGCCTGGTTTGAAGCCTCTTGCACACGCGCATGCTCCTGCAGATGCTGTGTCTGCTGCGCATCGGAATGCTCGCATGTGGAGTCATGAACCCATTGGGGGAATATCGGGGTTATTTGGGGATAATGGAGACGAAAATGGAAACTGCTATCGTTGGGGTTATATATAGATAATGGAAAAGAAAATGGAAACTATTGTATAGTACCTGGGTAAATATTCAAGAGGGATACGACCTTCCATAAAACCGAGCGGTTTGTTCGGAAATGCAGAGTCAAGAAGCATGACGCTTTTTCTGCGTTTCTTGCGCAATGTCCTAATCGACTTCTGGTATAGTAGCCTCACGACCCGCATGGTGACACTTCAGCCAATCGTACATATGCACGCAGTCTTCAGGCCCTTCAGAAAAGGCCCCATCCTGATAATGCTCATGCCTATGATAGAGTTCTGCAGATATTGAACAAGAGACTTCTTACTGGAGCTCGCCCATACCCCGTGTCAGCAGGACGCCAAAAAGCATGCACCAACAGTTGGTTTGGCTTGCTGGTTGCCAGTAGAGAAGGAAGGCATGCAAAATAAAATGGAGACTATTAAAGTACTTACTGGTGGTTAGTAGGAATGAGGGACTCTGATCCATATGTCACCCTATGCATGGGGGATATTGGTAGGGGCTGTAGCAGGGATCCGTTCTCCGATTCCCTACTACTCCCCTCCCCCAATCTTATTGGTTCTTAGTAGGCAATATGGGTTTTTCTCATATAGGGAGAATATTATGGGCGATATATATACATATAGAAATACGTATGATAGGGATGATATTCCCTTATACCTTACTGAGAACCAGTAAGCCTAATATTACATATTCCAATCTTCCCGATACAAAAATGTAATGTATCGCAATGGGAGTATTTGATATGAGGAGTGGGTCGGGTGCTTTCATGAGAGGGGATTAACAGCCAAGGAGTTGGGTCTACAGTCCCCTCTAAGTAGATAGACTATGGGGTATATGGAGATCTTAGTATAACATATCCAAAGCCATATTCTATCTACTTAAGGGACACTATAGGTCAATTCCCTGCTGTGAGCCATTCTACTCCGTGTACTTGCAAAGCACGCAGTGCAAACATCCGGATGTATGCGTTTGCACATCTGATTTTGTTAGACCCCTAAACCCTCAACGTTTTTGACAGAATTGCGGAAGGTAGAGGTCGGGTCAGGGATTTCGAGCTTGCAGCTTACCCTGAGGCCGGGAAAGTAAGGCAGTTGTCGGGGAGAGTCGTGCGTTTTAAATGGATTTGGAGTTCAAGCTGCCCAATAATCTGGGATCCCATATCCCAAACAAGGACTAAAAAGCTAATGGATGCTAAGGGCATCGCGGTGGGGGTAGTATGGCGTCCTATGGCAAAGAATGGAAAATTGAAGACCTCATGCAACGGGTTCATCGGTCTCTCTGAAACATCTTCTCTTCAGTATGCAAACCAATGCTAAGTCCTCAACCAGTACTACAAAGAAGCGATGGGATCCGTGCCCTGGCTCTTTAAGGATAGTTTGGTCGCATAGGTGTTCATGTGAGCGTCCGTGTATATATGGGGCGGCATACAGGGAACCTTCTTGTTCGGTTTCCATGCACGATTTTGGGCCTAGGAACCCGATTGTAGGTGTAGGGTTTAGGTTTAGGGTTAGGGTTTGTAGCAGGTCCACAAAGGACTAGGCGGTCCCTTGAGGAAATCCTCACCTGTGAAGCTGTTGGGCTCAAGAGGAAGGAGTCCAAGATCCAACCTTCAACCATGAACTCCGACTTGACGGTCCAAACCTTGGGGTATGTCATCACATAAGCTACAGTCTAAACTCCTGAAAGGGGGTTCTACTGGGGATTATATATAGGGGACTACTGTAGGGGTCATTCCGGGGGATACTAGGAGCTGCCGCAGCAGGGATGAGCAGCCGCATAGTTGATCACCCTAAAAGCCCTTTAGGGTTTAGGGTTTAGGGTTTAGGGTTTAGGGCCCTTTGACAGGACCAAGAAAGTAGGGAGTGAGACCGGCTGCTGCCATAAACCTTAACTATATACTATGGTAGTTTCCATTTTCTTTTCCATTATCCCAATATACACCCCAATATACTATTGTAGTTTCCATGTGATTTTCCATTATCCCCCCTAAACCCTAAGCTGCAAAGGCATCCTGTTTCTGCATTTTGTTTGACATGGGGTTTAGGGTAGTCTTGGCGCCTCCTAGGGCGGAGTAGCCCCCATGGCTGAAAAGAAGTCCCGGTGGGGCAGGCTTGGGGTTTTGGTTTGGCGCTTGGGGGCTGTTTAGAGTTTAGAGGTTGGAGGATTTCAGGTTTGGGGACGTTAAGGCGTTGGTGTGTTTCGGGTCTAGCGTATGATTGGGTTTGGGGGTTCTTCAGGGTGTTAGGTGGTCTCGGATTTAAGGTACATGGGGGTTAGCTAGGGTGAAAGTTTAGAACTGGGCGTCGGATGACGGTGCATGCGTGTGAGAAATGGGGATTGGCGCGGATCACATGGTGCGAGATGTCAGGGAGAAAGGCATTATCTCGAGATCTTTATTGCCGTAGGTTTAATTTAATCCCAAGTGTTGTCAAGTCCTGATTGCCAGTGCAAGCTTAGCCCATGGAAGCCATACAGAAGCAATTGACAGTTTGTGTCATTTGAGTTGTCACGCTATCTGATGAAGTCGTCATCATTAAGCAGATCTTGGCCTCAAAACAATAACATCCGTTCCATAGAATGAGAGAAGATCGAGCTGCACAGACGTGAGCCCTCCAGCTTGCCTTCGTACTTGCAGCAAGAATACAACCAAGCTACTGCCAACAGTAGCCTCCTTAGGGGACCCGTGATGATGGACATGGAGGTCTATCTTGTAGTTTAGTATAGTACCAAATGCAGTCACTTATGAGGAATCCATGTCCATTCAATTCTGTAGGACATATTGTCTGTAGTTCATATAGATGCAAGACGAGCCCCAAATCGAATTACGTGTGTGCCCGTTATGTACTACACCACAAGCCAAAGTGTGTCAAATATGCTCTTTGCATACAGTAGCGGGGTAGCAGCCTACCACTGAAAACTGTGAGCCAGACAAACTAAGCACCTCTTTTGCTGCTCAGGAAAGAGAAGAAGGTCGAACAGGCGACGTCCACAGTTTCTAATGGGTGGCATTTGCTCATACTTGGAGTCTGCCGCATTATAGCGTTTGAACTGCTTTTTCCTGTGCTGCCTATGCGCTCTTCCTTGCGCGGAGGTGAACCTCTACATGGGCAGGTTACAATCCTCCCCACATCCAAATGTTCATTGCAAATTCTGGAAACACGTTTAAGGAGGAGGTGCGCGCCGCCGCCAAAAATGGGTTTGCGTGCACTGACACAAACGCACTCTTTTTCCCGTATGCCGGACATATTGAGCCTGGGCAGTTACCCTAAGGGTCCAAGGACCCAAATAATATGGTTTCAGGGCCCAAATACTATGAATATTATAGTAGAAATCACCATTATTTGAGTCCTATATACCCTCAAATAGTCCCCATGTATCATATATCCCTATATATAGCCCCTTTAAAGGGACCCTACTATTTGGGTCCTTGGACCCATAGGGTTATGTTCTGTTGGGGCTTACGGCCTTTCATTCCCAGTGTCTTCGGAGGCCCCGCCGGTGCTTGAGGTCCGGTACCGGGACCTCGAACTTCCGGGCGCCACAGCGGTCTTGCCAGAACCTCTTTGTTCTCCGGATTTACAGGTGTAGGGCCTAGGGCTCATAAGTTCATCAGGGTACTATCTTAAGTTTTACTGTATATTCTTATACAACTAACGGGTTAGTTACCTCGTAGTAGGATTTGTGTGGTGTGGTATGCGGTTTGAATCCACCAACGTGTAGGGTTCTGAGTTTGGTGGTTTAGAGGCCGAGGATAGGGTTTGGCCTGAGTGTTCAACCATCAAGATGGCCAACCCTTGGGTTTAGGGGTTTATGGGTTTATGGGTTTAGGGTTTAGGGGTTGGAAGGAAGCAGCCGCTTGGAAAGACTACATTCCGGCATCATGGTTTTAAGTGCTGGTATGGTTTACGATGTTGCCTGGCATGATGACAAACAATTTTGCTATTGCAGTTCTGACGGCTTCTACTTGGAGACAGGGCGGCTAGTATACCCCAAGGAGTGTAGAGGTTAAAGTTGAGTGGTCAGTGTGTGCGAGCTAGCGAAAGCTTGGAGAGTGTCTGCGTTATGCACTTTGCATTTTCGGCCAGTGGCTGTCAGCTGCTCAAAGCTACACCACATTCAACACATCCTGCTATGAAATGCTGGCCAAGTAGGGGAATGAAAGGTCGCAATTTCAAGAACATGTGCAGAGCATTGCACCTCGGTGGGGCTTCAGCTCGTATCGACGACAAAAGCGAAGCCTGAATGACACAATGGCTCATTACCGCGATGCTACCCCTAAATCCTATATGCTCCCTAATTTTCTCCCTATGTAACTCAATAGAATCCTAAATCACGCCTGCATAAGCCCCCCTGTATAATCCCTTCTCCCCTTACTTGAGCTCACGGTACAGAACTTTCAAGCTGTCTTGAGATCACACTCCCATTCTTGAGGGTTTAGGATTTAGAGGTTTGGGGGTTTGGGATTTAGGGTTTAGAGTTTAGGGTTTTGGGGTGTGGGGTTTAGGGTTTAAAGTTTAGGCCTCCGCCAGTGATCCAAGACTCCCAGTTCATGATTTTGGCGAGCTATGGAAGAAGACATGGAAGCTGGAAGTCGTTATTTTTGGGGATTTCATAAGATGGAAACTACTATATTGGGGTTGTATTGGGATAATGGGAAAGAACATGGAAACTACTATATTGTAGTATCCTTCCATTCCTTACTAACAGCCAGTGAATGTCATGAGAGCGTCGTGCGGACTTGGGCAGGCCTTGAGTACTTTGGTGCAAGGACAAGACAAAACTCAGGTAGGGCCGACCTTCCCACACGGTTTAGGGTTTCGTTGTTCTGAATTCCGAAGATGCAGATGCTACGTAACTACTAGCCACGATGGTGCTGAATTACCTCTGCAACTTGACTCCAAATTGAATTTGCTGCCCGAGGCTGGAAAACTATTTCACCGTGGAGGAGTGCCAAAGATATTTCAAGGCAAGATCATTGGACCATAATATACCATAAAATACCATAAAATACCATAATATACCATTGGAACAACAGGACTTAGGGAATCCCAACCACCCAAAATCAGGACATTATATTCATATGAGCTGTAGTCTAAACTCCTAGTATCCCCCTTGATAACCCTTGATAACCCCTATAGTAGTTCCCTATATAATCCCCTATATACCCCCCTTTAAGGAGTTTAGACCGTAGCTCATATATTCATGTAATAAGTATTTGGTCCTAACCTGTGGGCTGGGGGTTACCAGACTTCGCTCACGAATGTGGCAAGAGGAGTCACATAGCGTTCTGAGGACGGATGCCTCACAGTGTAGGATGCCTTATGCAGGATGTAGGAGCCCCTCCTGTAAGCCGCCTTACCTACAGTTTTATGAGTCATACGTATATACTTAAACTGCATGCTAAACTTGCCCACCTACAGTTTACAGGGCGTAGTAACTACTAAGCTGTAGGTAACTGGGGGTAGACCTTGCTTGAGGACACGGACTGAGAATTCAAGCTTTGTGGTGTAGACCCGTTGGTCAAGACAAACTCTTCCAACCATGTGGGGGTTTCCGAAAGTCAGGGGTCCCTTTTTGAGAACTCCCTAAAAAAAGCTAAAGTATCAGGGTTTAATCTGGGCCTTCAGTTTATGGAAGTTATATATACGGAGAGGCACAACATGAGTTGTTTCCCCCATTGGGTAGGAGTAGTTTGGGCTAGCTCCCATATGCGGCTTCTTGTCACGGCTCACATGATCCGCAAAGCCGTCAAGCCCCCGTCCATACATATGCAAATACGATTATAGGGTCATGTGTACACATATATATATACATATGTAAAAACATACACATATACACTTAGATATCTATATCTCTATTTTTTCTATGTATATTATCAGCTCTTTTCCGGTAAACGATGGGTGGATTGCTTCGGCTTTGCTTATACAATGTGCCCCCCATTATCCTCGTGTAGATCCTGTGTAGTGCCTCCTATCTAGACTCAGTGTAAACCCTGTGTAACCCTAAACTCTACAACCGACATACCCCTATATAAACTCCGTATAACCTGACTCTCTATCCTTGCCATGAGAAGCGCCAGCAGGTGCTCACCACTGAGATCGACTGGCGACATCAGCAGATCACAGTTACGAGTTGAGAGCTCAGCGTATGGGGGTGCCCAACACATAGAGCATGTAGGGGTATATCCTAAACCCTAAACCCTAAACCCTGTAACTTATGCAGGTGTGAAGCGATTGAGCGGTGAGAGTGGATTGTTACGTAATCCTTGTTTCGATTTCATACCACGTGTTTTTCCATCTCATTGCCTTGGACCCTAAACCTTAAGAGGGTTTAGGGTTTAGGGTTTAGACCCTCAACCCAAAGCCCTAAACCATTACCTACATTGGGGGCTATTGGGCTCCCTAGGGTACCCTAAGCCCGAAACCAGGACCTACAGGTTGGCTCCCAGGGTACCCTAAACCCCGAACCCCAAAACCCTAAAACCCTAACCTCTGAACTCTAGACCCTAAACCCCAAACCCCAAACCCTAAAGCCACATCGGGCTATTGGCATCTAGAAAAAGCCCTGCTGTCTGTCATCGAGGTCAGGACACCGGGGAGCGAGTCACAGGAGATGAGCCTCGACGGACGCTCTTCATGTCTGACCCAGGCCAGGGCTTTAGGGTTTGGGGGTTTAGGGTTTTGGGGTTTAGGGTTTTGGGGTTTGGGTTTAGTTTAGGGTTTGTGGTTTAAGGTTTGACCCAGGTGGGATTCTGGGGATGTGTAGGCCCGTAGTCCCCCTTAAAGACAGGTACAACACGGGGCATATGGGGATCTTAATACAACATTGGGCACTTCCATGTTCTATCTACGTACTTAAGAGGGACTGTATACTATACGAACTCATGGGGCCTATCAAGTTGTCCAGGGGGTACATAGCGGTGGATTGGGTAATGAGCAATGGGGTTAGATTAGGGGCTCACTGCAGGGTTATATTTGGGGATGGGGATATGTGGGCTTCATAGGAGGTAGGGTAATTATGCAGAAGGAATTGTGAAGGAAATGGATGAGGACAGGCAAGTCTATGGGGCTCAAGGTCAGGCAGGCAAAAGCTCAAGCTATAAAGAAGTAGTAGTAGCAAGTCTCTTGTAATTGTTATGGTAGATAACACAAGTGTTTCCTATTCTGCCTACCTAGGACGCAGTTTAGCCGTTCGGGCTTGATATGTGGGATTCGGGGAGTGTTTGGGTTTCAGCGTTTAGGGTGCAGGGCCTTTGGGTTTACGCCGGTACGCCAGGTACCCCGAACTTGGTAGGACCCTTATTACATGACCCCAACAACGAATCCGTAATTTTGAGAACTCTGAGATGGCTTGACTTAACATCTCTCGTTTTTCGCGCACCTTGCAACTGGCTCGATCCTACAGACAGCCACGCAACCTTTTAATTTCGGTGGCCTTGGAATAGTCCTTATTCAAGAAAGGCATCCGTACTTGTGACAAGCTCACATTCTCGGTGGTTAGCCTCTTTGTGGGGGGTGCGTTGGAGTCTTCAGACTGTGCTGGTTACTGCTGGAGACCCTTTCAGTCTGAAGTAGCTTGCTGTTGCCAGGGCCGTGGCGCAAGATCTGAGGTATCATTTTTTTGGATGGAGGAGCAATTAGCATTGCCACATGTTTGGCCATATGAGCTACTGTCAATATCATATAGACGGGACCCCTACCAGGGACATAGGTATCTTCTTGTATTTTCGTATGATCTCTAATATAGTCCCTAACCATGTCCATTCAGTTATGCAGGAAGTATTGGTCTTAGCTCATACGCGTTCTGACGTTCCACAGTGCCCGGCTGAATCGCAATGTCCATTCCTTCCAATGTCCATATGGAGAGAAGTGTAGGTCGCAAGCATCTGGCTGCCTTCTGGAGTCGTCTCCCAAGCTGCCGAGTGACTTTCAGAAGTCAGCTTGGAACTTTGACCTTACGCAAGCTGCTTTCCAAACTATACAGGAACCAGGCGAGGACAAAGAAAAATCTACGAAATCCAGCTTGGCTCATAAAAAAAAGCCGCGATAAACCTGCAAGGCCTCTGGGTGTGAGGGCTACCGTATACCGGCATGTGCCAACGTCAGGACATCAGGACCTTGTTCCTAAAATTGAGGGCGTCAAAGCCCCTCTTCTTTCGTGGGCAATATGTGGGCCCAAGTTCTGGCACATAACCAAACTAAAACATCCCAGCTGCAGTGCAATTCTTGGACCTTGATTATTAAACTTGTCGTCCCTGGTATAGCACGGCACCCAACAGTCAAGGTATCCATCAAGGGGCTGTAATTTTGACAGCTGCCGATTTTGCGATTTGAAAAACAGGGGTCCGTTCGAGCCCGGAGCACGAAAGCGGCCACAAAACTCTCAGATGCTGTATTCGATCGCCTCCTACTCCATCCGAAGCCCACACCCTTGTACCCTCAACTCTAAGCCGTAATCCAAAAAACACAACTTATGAGGTATTTGTTACGAGTACTCGCGTCGCGAGAACGTCGGCATGCCATGGCATCCCGATGTTCTGGAGATCAAGAAGAAGGCAGCACTCGGGTCCTACTTCAAAACCGTGATACAAGGGCCACTGAATTCCCCAATGTACCGCATAATTATGTTATACTGTTGTATAGTATACTGTTGGTAACCCCAGCATCATTGTGCATATAGGTGTGTATATATAGATATATGAATAGATGTTTTCTCTTGTGGCCGTAGTATAGGACTACTAACAATACCTGAGTTTGAAGAAGACGTAACCTGCCGCCTCCGGTGCAGTTCTTTGTCGGGTTAGGAAAACTTTTGGTTAGGAAAGTACCGCAATGCCTAACCTAACATGCTCATGTAGCTCCTTTTACAGTAGGTTTGGAATATTTTTGGCTAGGAAAGTGCCACATTGGAAGTTCTAGGAATTACTCTTGTTGAGCCGAAGTACTACATTCCAGGGTAATGGAATTGCGCTTTAGATAGGTTTGGCTCTAAAGGCCACTGGTAGGTCAGCAGGTTTTGTGTAGGTGGGTAGGTAGGGTTCTGCTTTTAATATATTGTACCCCAAAGGAGGACATAGTGTTGCTCTGTCGTGTAATATCTCCATGAAACATGCTACCTTATCTGAGAGTCTACCATTTCCCTGTTAATTGAGTGGTCTGTCAGGTTTCGGAGTCTTTTGTTCGGCCAGCAGCTACCTAGAGGGTACTGCTGTACAAGGGGGGTATATAAGGGCTATACTGGGATGTGGAAGAGATTGAAAAGTGTCAAGCCGTGAACTGTCTTGGCAGCATGCATGACAACTGACAGGGATCATGCTCAAAGGGCTGTTTGATGAACCAGTGGACTTTCACAAAGTCTGCTCATAGAGAAGCCCTGACCAAACAAACATCAAGGTGAATTCAACTCAGACACGTTTGGCTCCGAAGTCGCACGACTGTCACCCTGGAGTGGTGCTTGAAAAGCCTAGGCAATAGCTGTCATGTTCCATTGTTTTAGGGTTTATAGCGTTCTAGATTTAGTTAGTATGGTCATGGTTCGCGTTTGTTTTTGTAGGAGGGTAAGCTTCAGAGAAAGCAGAAGACCCTTAGATCCTATGCCCTATGCCGCAAGATTCGGTGCAAGACTTTCTGCGCCACCCAAGGCAACGCGACCGCATAGGCTTTTGTGCCGAGGATGCCTCCAAGATGCTTCGGTTCCACCATGGGGGTTGGCTTCGTGAGCCACTTACATGTTTAAAGGCTATCCCTAGGGATCCAAATAGCCCAATGTAGGTAATATTTACAGACTTTAGGGCCCAATGTAGGTAATATTTGTGTACATGGATCCCTAGGTATTATTCAGGGCTTTAATTTTTCAATCAACCCTCCGCAACGAACTACCGTGGAAACCCATCTCTAGCAACTCTTTAAGAGGAGGGTTGTCTTTCTAGGACTTTCCTTGCTAACAAGAGGTAAGTAGTTTCACATACCACTCGCTCTGCAAAAGCCTAGACATACTACGACTCCATAATCGCAACAAGACCCCAAACCCTCTTCCCTAATTATCTCTAAGCCCCAGGCCCTTATCACTAGTCCGGAATCCCTGAACGCCAAACCCTGCTAGCCTCAAACCCTAATTCTCAGACGCCAAACACAATTCCCTACACTCCAAACCCTAAACCTGAATCCGTACACAATGTATACGTGTATACGTGCAGCCTATACCTGGACCTATACTCTTCGCTATATTCCCTAAACCCTAAACCCAATATACCCTAAACCCTACTAAACCCTGGAGGCGGAGAAAGGCTTGGCGGAGTGCGGCCTTCCGCATGTACCATGGCCATGTTTTTGGTCGGGGGTTTTGGGTTTGCAGATTTAGATATTAGGAACTTCGGGTTTAGGGTTTAGGGATTTAGGGCTTAGAGATTTAGAGTTTAGGGATTGGGGTGTGGGGATTGGTGTTTATAGGGATTAGGGTTAAGGGATTTGTGATAATTTTTTAGGGTTTACTAGGTGGCAGTATGGCATACTGGTTAGTTCCCCTGACTGGCTCCTGAGGGCACTTGTTCCTATACAGTTTAGAGTGCCGTGAGCGCAGCATCCAGTTTCATAATGCAGGCTCGAAAGATGTAGGGTGTTAGGATTCAGGTGGATTTGGGATCTTGCTTTGAATAAAAGTTCAAATGAAAGTTCATTGCGACCGCAGGAGGGGGGAACATTAAACGCGTCCGTCCGACTTGCCCCACTCGCCCCACTTGAGCCACTTGACCCACTCGCCCCACTTCTCCCATCATAATCTCCCTGCCCAGGAGGCTCCAGACAAGCCGTTTGCGGCCCCCAAAACGAACCCCTGCCCTCTTCCCTCGGCATCCCACCCCCTGCTTCTTGATGATTTCAGTCGTTGGCCGAGGTAGTCTTCAACTCAGCGCAGATGAATCGATACGACTTCCCCCGGCACACGCCTTGCACTTACAGCCAGTTCTGAGATCTCATGCGACCAGAGATCTCAGAGATGCGTGTATGCACGTCAGTAGGGGGAGAAAATGTTATTGCCATGGGATGGGGCCAGTTTCCTATGCATTGGCATTGAGGCATTAGAAGCC
Source organism: Symbiodinium pilosum (assembly GCA_905231905.1). Taxonomy (NCBI): domain Eukaryota; class Dinophyceae; order Suessiales; family Symbiodiniaceae; genus Symbiodinium; species Symbiodinium pilosum. The sequence goes on along the minus strand of CAJNIZ010033001.1, from coordinate 85,027 downwards.
CCACGCCTCAAATCCTTCGGATACTAAACCCGTTCAGTCCTGGTCCAATAACCCTCAAAAGCTATAAGCATGATGCGGTAGTCTGAATCGTGTGGCTGCAATGACAGGGAGGCCGTTAAGGAACTTAAAGTAAGCCACTACTATAGTACGGAAACCGTATTATTCACTATATACACATGTTTTGATGATAACTTACGCCCTAAACCTCAAATGATATGGTGACTTAACTTTCGCTCCTTAACAGCAACCTAGATGAGGCTCGGTATGCATGCAGACAACGAGCCCGACTTGGACAGGGACTCGCCCATCGTCTCCGCTCCACGGCGCTGTGAATTTTTTGGACATTACCCCACCTTGTGAGCTATATAGAGTTTATGGTTTAAGGTTTAGGGTCTAAGCTGTCTGAGCTCCTAACAAGAGGGTTATAAACCGGACTACCATGCGGGTTTTCAAAGGGGGATACTGGGAGTGTTCACTATAGGTCCTAAAATGTTGCCCCAAGCCTAGACTCTTTGCCAGAGCACATGTATTTCCATGTGTACACGCATTCTATGACTGTTATAGGGCGGGGCCATACCCAAGAACTTCGTTCAAAAATAAGATAAGGGTTCCTATGGTCTTGCAGACGACCTGCCTTTTCAGCATATGCTTACTTTCCCAAATCAAGATCCCACCTGTGCAGCCCAAGATACTGGGTGCAGTCCTGTAACGGAGGCAACCAAAACAGAGGGACCCTGAATTTGGGAAACAGCTTATGTCATAAGCTTGTTATCGCAATGCTTCACACCGGCACTGTTCAGAAGCACTGGAGTTCTGGACTGTAACAGTGAAGCTTTCATTAAGATTTAGGTTTTCGAGCTTAGGGTTACCCTGCAACCACATATCCTCATGCTAATGTCTGGTGTACCTTCCTTGCCTCTTGGGTCACGAGTCTCCGACTCCAGGATTTCCGCACATTCCTTTAACTTTCAGGAGCTCAAGGGGTGCGGAGAGCATCTAGGGCTTGGACACTACTGACAGGAGTTACCTGAAGCACCAGTAAGCTCTAGAGAGGCATTGCTCGGGCTTTTGCGCTTTTCAGCTTCATTTGTATGGTTAGAGGCCATCAGCATTCAGGTGTCAGATTCAGATTGTGCGATCATTCCTTCGTCGTTGCTTCAGCAACTGCACTGCACTGGACGTCTCCGGGCCAGCTGTCAGAGCAAAACCATGGGGCTCTAAGTCCATATATATATATATGCATACATGAATATGCATATACATGTTCATATTCATATATGTGCACATATGTACATAAATGCATACATATATATATGTGTAAACTACTTTGAGTCTTGAAGTTTGTGAATCTACCTTTCTTATGGCAAACCCAGGGGGTCCATGTGTTAGGGTTTAGGGTTTAGCGTTTAGGGTATATAGTGTATGCAGATGCCCCTACGTAGATACATGGGAACCTCCTAAGATGAAACACTCCCCCACTCCCCCCAACATTCGATACTCCCATTGTATACCCCACCTCAGGCCTAACCCTAAACACGAAGCTAAACCCTAAGCCCTAAACACAAAAACCCTAAACTCTAAAACCTAAACCCCGAAACCCTAAACCCCCAAACCATAAACTCTAAACCCTAAACTCTGAACCCTACACTCAGACCCCGAAATCGTAAAACCTAAACCCCGAAACCCTAAACCCTAAGTCGTATACCCTTGGGGGCGAAGCCAGCCAAGGTTAGCTTCGGTGCCACCAGGGACTTCCTAATACAGGCGCGTCGTGGTACCTAGAGTTGGACATATGGATTTAGTGTTTTGGGGTTTAGAGTTTAGGGTTTAGGGTGCTGAATTAGGATTTAGGGTTGGGGGGTTTAGAGTTTAGCATGTATTGTTTACAGTTTGATTAGGGTTCAGGGTACGGGCCCTGAGCCGTTTTAGGTTGATTCTAGAATTGTTTGCAAAGGGTGTATGACAGTGTATGATAGGTATGTAGGGCCCCCTATGCAGAATGGATCCCCACAGTAGCCGACAGTAACCCGTATGTAATTCCAATGCGTGCTTCTTATCTTCACAATCCGTTCCACCGTTTACTGCTGGCACGTCTACACTACCAGGCCGGAAAGCAACCTATATGAGCTATAGTCTCAATTCCTTACAGGGGGTTATATAGGGGAATAGGGGATTATGTAGGGGAGTATTATAGGGGTTACTAAACGGGATATTAGGAGCTTAGACTGTCGTTCATATACTCCAAAATAGTTTCTCTTCCATTGCCCTGCGGGTTCATGCGGGCATGTGGTATATGCATGCGAAGGGCCGAAGCATATACTACCTGGGTAAATGGACTCTTCCGGTTACAGACCTGCGTTGTGTAATGTAAGCTCCTACGCCCCAAAATCACGCGAGATTCCCTGGAGCCAGACCTAGCTTACCTGTCCCAGGACAAGGGCGACGACAAGCAGAAGTGGGAAACGGCCTCAGCACGCTGCATGCATACAAGTCGCCTTCAAATCCAGCTGAAGTTGTAGCAGAAAACGCATGAAGTTACTGTAATGAGAAGGAGGAGTTCAGACAAGAGTTCAGGTGAGGTTTTATTATGGGCATGTTAGGTATACTGGGGAGTGCGTGCATCGGGCATCCTATGAGTAAAGCTCTAACCATAGCTCCTACATGGATCTGGTTAGACAGCCCGCTCCCAGTTCCTTCCATGGGGTCAGCCTTAAACAAGTCAATGAAAGGCTAGGTAAAATCCAGTTCCTCAAGCCCCGAAACCCTGAACAGTGTGACGCCAGCATTTTGCAAGGGAGCCAAGGCGCGCAAAGACGCCACGGTTTGTACGGATGAGTTTTGTCAGATGATGGCACCATATGCGTCCTCTTCTTCTTACTGATGTTTGCAGTCTAAAGAGGTAAAAGTGGCAAAGCCGATTCATGATGCAAACACATGCTTCCTTGAAGCAATGGTTGATTTATCAGCATCTGTGGTTGCAAGCGATCTTCACAAGGGAAACTGGGGCTCTTCCAAATGTCTAAACTTTGATGCGAATCACCGCTCTGTTCAGTGCATGCGTGCTTTCTCCGCGGGCTTTTTTTTCAGCATTCAGTTCACGACCCGGCGCAAGCGCTCAACCCTACACTGGGTTGCCGTTAGGGAACTTAACAAGTCATCATCACATGGGCATGTAGCGAATAGTATGGCTTCCTTGTGAAGGTAACTCAATCTGACGCTGTAAAGATCGGGGTTTTCTGGTGTCAAACCCTCCTAAGCCCTAAACCCCCACACACTAAATCTTCAGATTGCCCTGATGGCCCACATGGCGGAGAACAACGCCAGGCCGGACGTTATGCTTGGGCTTATAGTCCTCCTCAAGTAGGCCTCCAAAATGATGTTATAGAGGGTTATATAGAGATCATGGAAAAGAACATGGAAACTACTACTCGGGTTTAGGGTTTAGGGCTTGTACTCGGGGAGCCCAATACCCCTTAATTGAGGAATAGAGCTTAGAGCATAATAGGGACCCTAGTACAATTTAGGGTATAGTTTTCATATAATCCCTATATAGCCCCCTATAAACCCTATATAATCCCTACAGAATCCCTATATATTCCTGGGTATATTCCTTAATCAAGCGGTATTGGGCTCTCTGGGTGGACGAATGACTCGCAAGGCCATTGGCAAGTGCTATCCTCCTCTGCAAGCTTGATCTGCTGGTGGGATCAGCCGCTATCCTGTGTAACTTGGAAAGAGGACCAGTCATTTTCTTCTGAGCTCTTTTGACTCAAGGGGTATGGGCCTTCAATGCGCATCAGAATAGCGCATGGCCCGTGCTTGAAGAAACATGTCAGTTTCTATCCGGAAGTTCAGATAGCTAGATTCTGTCACTTTGGTTCTTAGTAGGGAGCGCGGTCATGGATCCCTTCAATAGTCCCCATATGAGCTATTATCTAAGCTCCTCAAAAGGGGGTTATAAAGGAGAGTTTTATAGGCGTTATCAATCATAGTCTGTATCCCATTCCTCGGAGCATTTCTCACCTGCTTTACACCCAAGACTATGACCCGTGCACCTAGACTTCTACACCCTCTCAGACTAAAAACATGGAACCCCATACATGTCCAAAAACAGACCAGCCTGCGCAGTACCGCTCCTTGGACCCTGTTGAAGTGCAGTAGCCCTTGTAGGATTGTTTGTAGGCAGCTTATGAAGCACAATGCACCAATCTCATGAAATTGAAGTGTATACCCCGATTGGCCAATACTTGCTTCACCAACCCATGTACACATCAGGAGATGGCACCTAAACAAAGTCTGTACGCATGGTTAGATTTGAGCCAGTCGCTTGTGGATTTTGCCCAGCCAAGGTTATGCCAGATGAGATCGGATGACTTGCATCTCACGGTGCCCAGTGTAAACAGAGTTCAACATGTCCAACTCTAAGGCCAGTTTCCGCAGCTTCTACAAAATCATCATGATACCATCCACAAAGAGGGATTGCCCTATAGGTCAGGCTGCTGGATGCAAGAACCTTTCTGAACAAGGAGCCGCTTGCCTGCTCCCGGTCTCCTCTCAAAAAGCACTGAGCGGCTCCCAGGCTCAGAGACTCAGCACAAATACATGCAAAGCGGGCAAAGTACCTATGCGGACTCAACCTGGTGACAACTCCACGGAGTGTAGGGTCACAATGACCCTGAAGGTTTCCAGCCTCGGAATTCTTTGGGGATCTCGCATGCTGCGGGAATCTCCAACATGGTGCAGCTAGTTTTTGGAAAGCCGCCCCCCCCAATATGTTGTGTGGGGCATAAGGGAGGGAGATGAATTCGGGCCCACAGCTCCGAAGTGCGGGTGGGCATAAATACATGGGGGCTTTTTAAACTAGTGGTACAACTTCGGGGTACCCATAGTAAGCATTACAGCATTTGGGGGTCTATATTGGGATCCCCCTTCTGTAAGCTATGCGGTCTTGGCACAAAAAGTTTTGGCATTGAACAAGCCGCACCACAAGCTTTGTTCCATGACCCTATCCATGGGCAGGGCCAGACAGGTTTACGTTCACCTGGCACTGCTTGAAGACAATAGCTTCAAGCATTCTTGCGTGCTGCTTGTGTCCACCATTGAATGTTGTTATAGCTTCCAGCTAACCAGCCGCAAGTGAAACACACGCTGGGTTCCCTGAACCCTTTCTGCAGTGCGGAAGTTGAAGAAAACTGCTTTGTCCAAGTTGTCTGCAAACAAATTTTGTTTCCTTCGAAGTATTTAAGCACGTGAGATGCCAAGTTCAAGTTGTACGGGGATCATGTGTCGGAAAAGAGTCTGTGTGCTCAAGTTCGCTGGCAAGGAAGCAGTGGACGCTGAAAGGTGTACTTGAGCTGCATCGAGGTTTACGGAGCGGGAAGCGGGAGTGACGGGATGTAATGTTGGCCAGGCAGCTTGCAAAGTCTTTGGCAATCTGGAGCTTCATTCATGCCACGTGCTGTTTATGATGCGCCGCATGCCGACGTTTGAGTCGATGGCACTCGTGTTCATGAGCTCCTGCTAACCAACGTTCAGTTGCACTCAGTGTCCTTATGCCTTCTGGATTCAAACGGCCCAACTCTTCAAAAGGCTCAACAGCGGAATACACTTGGGGCGTCGAGTTAAAGTTTGACATTGCAAGTACTGTTGACTGTGTCATTGCACCAGCTCGGGGAGCAGCCGGGCGCTTGATGGGTTCACAGGCCTTCAAAGTATGCGGCATCGATCCCCGAAAATATCGCACCCTAAACTACACCAGAAGTCTAAAGCTGATCTGACAAGTCCTTAGGGTAAGGGGTTCCCAAACCTAAAAAGCACTAACCCGAAACCCTTGCCTGCAGCGCAGCGACGTTCGCAAGGCTCTGCCACTCGAACTCGCGCAGGGTCGCAACGTCTCCAGCACAGCTCGCCGACACACTCTGTTCTCAAAGTCTGCCCTGCGCAGGATCTTGTCTGAAACCTCTCTAGTGCGCAGGCACAAAACGACTGTTCTAAAGATCTCACCAACATTGATCTCATCCTGACAGAAGTTTCTCGGAGCTTCTCAGGCACTCGTATGCCTCGCTCGACCGGTACACGGGGTATCTCAAGATGGAGGCTTTTTGGGAGGCTGTTGCGCGGCAGATCCTGGTATGTGGAGGCTAGGGCAGAGGATCTGGGTTTTCAGGCAAGCCTGGATCCCTTGGTCTACCTGAGGTCCATTTAGCAGCCTCTGGCTTAGGGATTCATTCGGCCTATGTCGACATTGCGGACATTGCGACATGGAAGGTCAGCTGAGCTAGCGTCCATCGAAAGCGTCCGATGCGTGCTGAGCTCGGGCTTACACTTGTGTATGGCACTGGTTTGAAGTCTCCAAGGATTTCATAAGCATAGCATGTCGCGCTAACCAGCGACAAGGTGCTGCTCACAGCACGCAGACTCCCTAGCTTCCAGTCCAAGAGTAGCTGAGTGCGGCTTTGGCTTCAGCGCTCATCGCAGCCTCAGGTCTGCAACCCTGGTTTGCTATTCCTGTTGTCTGGTTAGACGATGTATCATGCTAATGCGAGGCTGAGGTAGCGCACGCTCAAAGTGTTGATGTTCACTTTGCAAGTAGCGCCTGTCACAGCTAGCCTCTTGATCTGTCACAGCCAAGCCATTTTGTGCAATGCTTCTGCCCTACGGGTTGACGCCTCCCTCGTGCTTCACTGCTCTGACCACATGCGTCCTATCTGCAGGTGCGGTTCGCTAGCACGGACTCCCCAGCTCTTCAAACCCAGGTGCTTGTTCCACGCAGAGTTCTCGTCTACTTGCAAGAACATGGTTCAAGAACCAGGGTTCGTAAGACACCAGGCATTGCAGGCAGGTTGCGGCTTGAGAACAACGGCCCATGGCTGACACCTACTTTAGGGTCTTTAGGGTTTAGGGTTTCTTAACTCCCAGGCTGCAATCCAGAGCGTAGGGTGGACTAGAGCACTTTTGTGTGCTGCTTGTGTCCACCGAGGCCCACTGTGATGGCTGTTATGGCTTCCTAGTAACCATGACACCTGAGCCATGCTTTCCAAGCCACTATTTGCAGTACGTGCATGATGCACAATTCAGGCGCTGTGCCAGCGCCTGGGCCCAGGCTTTACAGAGTTCATGCGCCGCAGAGGTTGTTCGGGTTTGGGTGATGTTGGCACGTTGGCCTCGAGAACCAAGACAACTCGAAATGAAGGGACAGGATGACAAGATTGCCCCAGTTGGTAGTTTCCCAAAATAGGGGACCCCACTATAGACCCCAAAACACCAAAAGTACCCCTAACTTTTGGAAACCCTAAAACCTATATATATATATACAGCCCTATATAACTCCTATAAACCCCCTTAAAGGCAGCCCCAATCTTCTCAAAAAGATTGGCTTCATCATCCACTCTCACCACGGCAGCACCATTAAAGTTGCCTTGGTCGTTTTGCCAGCCTTAGCCAGCTGTTGGCTGGACCTGAACCCAGGGAAAGGCGCAACTGGCGTCAGATTTCATGTCAAACCTACTGTTCCCCAAAAGTCCTGACCTGAAGCCCTTCAGGCCTGCAACCCTACACCCCAACATTTCGAGAGATCCAGACCCTAATCCTTGTCCGCCAAAGTTTCTTCCTAGGGCATGGAGACAAAATGGTAAGGTAGAACATGGCGGAGGATCGGGAAAGGTAGGAATTTGCAATCTTCAGCCCTCTTGGTATCCTGAGTCTCTTTGTTACACGCCCATTCGTTGTGAGCCTCCCATGGGTGTTTTCCAGTTGCTTGAAATCGTCCTGAAAGGCAGCGTTCTGCAGCAGCTTAGTTTTGACAAGTTTGGTCACGGTTATGGGTTCCTGTTAGGATGGTTTGGCTGAAGCCAGGTGAAATTTCAGGTCCCTTTCAAATTCTGGGTCCATCCCACTTCCCACCATGCTGCTGTAAACAGAGCCTTCTCAACTTTTCTCAATTTTGAGAAGATCCAGTTGCAAAGCTTGTGGCGTGCTTAGTTGTGAACGTGGGCAAGGGTCGAAATAAGGGGCTATAATAGTGGGTTCAGTGAATATAAGTGAGACTTGAGCTAATGCACCCTGTGGCCATAGCATTCCGCGTTGGTGCTTGTGATGGTTGTCTGCTAATTAGCCATGCGCCAGTCCCGAAAACTCAGACGTCAGCCCGGCTTGTGGCAGTTGAACGCATAAGATGCCGAGCTGGTTCAAACATTCTGTGTACTTCTCGTTGCGCGTGCTTCTGCTTGGTTAATGCTGAAAGTCACAGGTGCGTGACAAAGTCACACAAAGCTTGTTGCATCCTGGTGCGGGAAGGTGCCAGGCAGTGCAGTAGCCAGTGCTATTCACAAAGCCTATGCGCAGGACAGCGCCACTGGCAATTTGTAGGCACTACGCCATCATTTCTTGCACCTAGTAACACGCAGCCGGCAGCGGCAGCCAGCAATTGTGTGGACTTAGGGGCGCTTGCCTGCAGCTTGCTGGAACTGCTCAAGCTCATGAAATGATGCAACATGTGAACAGCTTGGCAACCACGGACGAGCATTTGAGACGGCGAGCTGAGACTTCACGCATCTCATGCGTTGCACGTCTCATCTGCGCACGTAGATCTCACCTGGAAAGCTGCAGATGTACAGTAAAGTCATGTTTGAGGTGCGGCGCTGGGAGATATGATGTGAACCAGAAAGTCCAGAAGCTGCAGCCTTCAGACCGGCAGTGCGCTGTGTGAGCCCACCACACACGTTGTGTAGCCTCAGATTGATGACCCTTGCGCCATGCTTCTTGGATTTTTGCCTTTGATGCACACAGCGCGCCAGTGCACCAGTCACGGCCAAGCAGCAACAACAACTGCTCCAGCCGCAAACTGCCGGACAGCTCTAACATCCCAGGCTTCGAGCTGGCTCCATATGCAGCCAGTCGTGCATAGGAGCAAACTTCGCAGATCAGGAGTCCTGCCGGTTCCGGGTGCTCCTGTGCTGCGGTTCTTTCCGTTGGGGTCTTGGGGGGTCTGATTGATGATGCACCATGCATTCAAGGCAACCCTGCGGCCCAACACCCTCATTCAAGCAGGTTGCCACCTTCCGTCCGCGGGTGTTGCAGAAGTCATGTGGAATGTGTCTGTGGGCTTCAAGCTTCCAATGCTACAGCCCAGTGAGTGGCAAGTTTCTTCTTTGCGAAGCTCCTTCAAGTATGTTGACTGCGTCACTCGAAGCATGCGGATGTCATGGATGCTTTACTCACTCGCGCGCGTTGCCCCTGCGTTGGTTGCCTGCTAGTCAGAAGCCGGTTACAGCGATCCTGTATCCTGCAGTATCCAGGTAGCACATGATTCAAATGTGTCCTCAAGTTCTTTGTGTGACCAGCTGTCGACCACCTAGCGCACGCCAATCCATCGAGCAAGATACGTGTGCAGAGGTGCTTTTCTGGGGTTCCTTGTCGTATGGCAGGATAGGTAAGGACGAGCCAAAGTTTTGGAGACAAGGCTGCCGCTCAATGAGTTGTGTCCTGCAATTTTGTGGTTCTAATGGCGGTCAGAGAAGCGAAGCTTGCTGCATGGAGCGTTGCGGCATGTGCCACGCCTGAGACAAGAGCAGGGTGTTGCCTGGCAAGAGCTACTCCCAATGCTTCTCATGCCTGCACGGTGCTGTCTTGTGCACCGGACTCCAAATGTTACCCGGAGGCTGTAAGTCTCTAGATGAGACCTAGTTTGGAGCTTAAGGTCCGTGAATGATCCATACTCTGGACTATTTGCAGCCCAAGGGGTATGCATCACGTGTTTCGTCTGCTCACGCTCGGATGGGGCCGCGCAGATTCAATCTCGATGGGTGCGGGAAGTGCCGAGTTCAGCTGTTTGCAAAGTTTGTGGCGTGGAGGGTTCCCATACATGTCTTTACCTGGTCCAGCTAGCCATGTACATGTTTGGAAAGAGTCACCCATGCCATGCTGGAGACGTATTCTGTGCACCGTTTATTTCAAGAGTCCGCTATCCGAATCAAAGGCGTTGGGTATGCTCCGGTTTGGATAACCGCCCACTGATATGCGCTCGTTATTGTCCGCTATCAAGCAGCCAGTTTGGACCCCGCCAACTTTGAAGTGTCTTCTATCTGCTCAGGCCTCCGGCGGCCCAGTCTTCAAGAAATTTCTTGGAAGAGCGCACACGGCTTGAGGCATCAAGTTCCGGCTGCAGAGGGCTGCGGGAATTCTAGATTCACCGCACGTGCTGGGTCAGCTCTTGAAAGCAAAAATGCGTAGAGCGTCCGCCGCAGTCCATTTGGACTGCCTTGATAGACATTTGTCCCTGGCAAGGATCAGGTTGCCTTCCTCTGTCAAAATTGGAACCTGGAACATTTTCGGCGAACACAATCGCAAGGGCCCAGTGTGGGCTGAGTGAGGGCTTCCTCTTCTTGTGCATGTCTAATCTGCTCAAGATTGGTTAATGTCGGCAGCTGCAGTTTGACCGAAAAGCGACCTAGACGGGAGTGTGTCGTCACTGGCCTAAAGACTCCAAGGACTTTGTAGCATCCCACACTGACCTCTGACAGACTGTTTCTTGCGCTCGTCAAGCGCCAGAACTTCTAGTCGAGGAGTGGCAGGGTGCGAGTGCATCCGCAGCACTCGTTGCAGCCTTGCTTTTGCGACCATGGCGTGTAGTTCACTTTGCCGGTTTAGACAATGCGCCATGCGTTCACAGCAGTCCACGTTGAAAGTGTTGTTGGCACAAGCCCCTTGGCAGGGTGCTCGTTTGCCAGGAAGACGGGCAGTGCCTGTGAAATTGTTGGCTTCAGCTGCTAGAATGCCAGCAGTTTTGGGGTGGCAACACCTATGCCACGACGGTGGTTCCAAGCAATATGATTCATGCTCTGCTTTCCTGGCAGCGAGCCCAATGTGCGCCCACCTTCCTGCATGCCCGGCTGGAGCATTGCAGCATTGGGCTTGTCTTGGAGGACACAAGGGTGTTGTATGGGCCGAGTTGCTCCCGACTGTCAGTTTGAGTGCCGTGTTCGCCGGGTGCTTCAACAAGACGGCTCAGGTATGAGCCAGCATGTTTGCGTAGACGACTGCGTGAGAGACTGAGCTATGCAAGTCACAATTGCGGCACAGTAGTCTGTTTTTCGCTAGCCCCTTCCTCAAACACATTGACTGGACAAGTTAAGTTCACGCTTTGATGATGTCATGTTTCATCCTTTCAATACGGAGTTTATAGCTTCGTATAGAACGTGTAGGGATTACGCGATGCAAATCGCGCTTGCAGAGTTCCCAAAGACCCAAGCCCCTAAGTTGGAGGAGGTTAGGGCTACGGCTAGGGCTTATGTCTAGGAGTGTGCCGTTCTTTCTCTTAATTTCGTTGGACGACCCAAAGCGACGCGACTGTTCGGAAATAGCGGGCATGAGATGCCATGTAGGTCTGGCGTGTTGGCTTCAGGGTGCAGGTTCTTTACCACGATAAGGCCAAACTCAACTGCGAAGTCCCAGATCCGGAACCCTCAAACATGTACTAACATAAGCCCCCTGCCATTTGGGAGTTTTTCAAAATAGTCCCTCTATAATCCATAATAGGGACTCCCAGAATCCTGTTACACTCCCCCACATGTCCCTAGCATCCCTCAGGTACCCCTATGTTGAAAAAGTCGCATTTAGGGTTTGTGCTCAACTTCTCGAGTTCAGGCCTTGATCCGGGCTTTATGGCAGGTATAGCCGCTCGATCTTGCCTGTCTACTCTTCTCAAGGTCAGGTGACCTTGGCAGCACAGCTTCCTGGCCTAAACCCTGGGCCATCTGAGCTTCTCAAAAAAGAGACCTGTCTAATCCCCATATGTCGAGGGTGGCAGGAGTCTATTCTGGCTTAAGTGCTCGTTGCAGCCTTAGGTCGGCAACCATGGCGACATATTCGTTTTGCTTTTTCAGACGTTACAGACCCCTCAACAGCCTGCATTGAAGGTGTTGGTGACGCAACACGTGTAAATTCATGCCAGATGAGTATTTGTCAAAATTACCTTTGTAGGATCCCTAAAATGGACCCCCCATAATCCTCTTTCAATCCCAAACCTTGAACCCTACAAAATCCTAAACCCCATGTGCCCCTGGCATGTCTGATGGGTGACTGCTCCCAGGCTTCGCTTGCACCCTCACGACAAGAGCAATAGCCTTCCGGTTTACAGACATGTCGTTGCTCATCGTCGCCTACGAGTGAGAGCGTCACCGAAAGTCTACGTCCATCCGCAACACACCAGTTGCAGGATTCATGTCCCTTCAGGGCTGCTCCTATAAGATTGTATTTCTAGCCCATGCCATTTGCAGTGCCTGTCGCCTGGCCTTCTCGGTGGGTGCCATGTTGCGCCCATGCCGTGTTCTTGGGCTGGTGCACTATGCCCATGACCTTCAATCAGGGAGTGCCAGAGTTAGATGTGTGAAGCACTGAGACCAAGCATGGGCAATCCTGTTCTTCACGCACTGGAGGCTGCAGCCTAAGGACAACAGATACAGCACATGCCGTAGGGGGATGGTCACGTCACCCCCACGCTGCAATGCAAAGGGCAGTGTGGGCTCCAGCGATCTTGCAAATTGCTCGTGTCCATACAGGCTGCAGCTGCGTATCAGCCACAGACCAGATTCTGCAGTGCCCAACTTGCGGAAGGCTGCTCATTTGTCCCAGTTGTCCGCTACTCACCCTGTTTCATATGCTCAGGCTCAGAATTCTGTTTTGAAATCGCAGCTGGAAGAAACCACCGTGTGGGACTGGGACTGGGGATTGCTTGCCAACTCCATGTGTGGCAGTTGGAAGGCTGGAAGCTTACTGGTTGTTAGTAGGGAATAAGGGAGTATCGTCCCTATAATAACCCCTATAATATGTACCCATATTAGCGTGATGGGTAGGCCAGTAGGCCGAACTCCGTATGCGTGCGACCTTGGTCGCCTCGCGTGCTTCAAAGATCCTAGCACAATCTTCTTGGGGAGGCCATGCTGTCCGAATTCGCCTTCCTTGCTTTCAGCCTCAATTGACCTAGCTGCAATTCAGAGAGAAGCTGGCAAATTGCGCGTTGCTCGCTTGCCGCCCATCCACCTTGACAGCAGGCAGAATAGGATTTCTCGCCCTAGAAGGCTTCACGTCAGGAGTAAAGGTGGCTGAGGTTCTCAGTTTGACACGATGCATAGTTCAGTCTTGCTGCGCGAGGCGAACATGATGCCACCAGCCTCATGGGGCAGTTTTCAGGTCTCCTTTGCTACATACTTCATGTATTCAGAGGTGGGCTCCGTTGACAGGTTCAGCTTAGGTGCACCAAGTGTTGCCATGAACAGAAGACAGCAAGGCACAGGGTGAGCGAAAGACCTGGCATCATGTCTGGTGTCAAGGACCCTTATGCACTGCTTCAAGGGGCTGCTTGAGCGATGGGCCTTGTGCTCACAGATCCTCCCCGTCGACGGCAGAGGTTATGGCTTATCGAGCAGCCAGCCACTGCCAGGTAAGGTCTGGCCTGTCCAAGTTGCAGGGATGAAAACCCGCCCGGCTTGCTGACCACAGGTGCTACTGTCAATATTAGCTTTACCAAGGCAATTACCATCAAGGCTGGACATAGGGGTCCCATATCGGTAGTTTAGTGTAGTCCCCAACGTATTCCCAAACAAGGACCCCTGTCCATGAACTACATAAGGAACTATTGACAGTAGCTCATATGGCTGCCGAGCACGTGAAGATCCGCATGCAAGCAATGCAGGCCTGGCGAAACGCTTCTTCAGCTGCTGTCAAGGAAGGCAACTTTCCTATTTGCTGCCCAGCCTCTATCTACCTCCTCAACTTTTGACCCTTAGTCGCTTGATGAGCCATACGGCAGAGGAACGCGTGAAAGCACACATTCAAGCATTTCAGGTCTCGCGCGCCTCAAGTTTCGCCTTCTCACGCTCAGCTGTCAGGTTTGCAGCCTCGAACGGTCAGGACAGCAAATGGCATGTTGCTTGTCGACCCTCCGTCTACCAGCTCAGCCATTGACCCTCGGTCGCTTTCTGCGTATTTTGCTTTACCCAAAACAGCAACACACCGGTGACAAATTGAGTCACAACCAAGTTGCACTTGGCGGCGTCCAAGTTGCAACAACAAAATCCCTCAGCTTGTCAGCATGGCAGGCGAACAGGTGAATTATTTGCTTCAAGGATGTCAGGTCACGCGTGCACCATGCCTGGCCTGCTCAACCTCAGTTGACGCTCCTGCAAGGTGCCTCAATCAAGGTGAACTACGTGCTCGCCTTCTTAGCTTCTGAGCTATTGTTGCCCCATGAGCCACAACGTTTGGGATAACAAGGGGAAGTGGACGTCTCGCCAGGGCAGTGTTCACTTATCAACGGCCAAGCGGCATGAATTGCCCCAATTCTCAGTTTGATATCTTGCTGAGCCCGGCCTTCAGGCAGGTTGGCTGCACAAGTTGGGAGCAACTGCAGCCGTGTCTAAGCGTCTCCTCCGCTGCAGGTTTCACATGCTCAAGTGCCCTTGTTCTTGGCAGTTGCAGGTGGGTTGCAGTAAGTGTTGTTACAGCATGACACGCCAGATGACAGCATAGGTCTTGGGTGAGTCAAAGGCGCGTGGTCTGAAGAACCCTGTCGCGCAATACGTAGAAGGGCTGCTTGAGGACCGTGCCCACATATGTTTGGCGTTCATGGCAGGGCTGATGGCCTGTCAAGCAGCCAGTCACAAGGCGTTCTCCAAGTCTCACCAGTGAAATTTTGCTCGGCCGTCCGCCAATCCATTGTGAAAATCCGCATTCATGCAGGTTTCTCGCACACCACGTTTCGCCCGCGTGGCGTGCTGCTTGCCCATCCTTCATCCACCCTCCCAGCTTTGTCAAAGGCAAATCAAGGGGGACAGGGCAAAGGGGACATGGCATGCAGCCCTGTGACAAAGTGCGGCCAAGCAGTGACACACTCCTAGCCTTTTGACGAACCGCCGGCTTTGGGGGGAATGACCGACAACTTCGTCCAAGGCCTGAGCCTTCGCCCCATCTTTGTCAAACATTGCCTTTGTAGCCTAGCTTTGCCCCAAAAGAAGTCTAATTCTGATGGCTGGGATTCGTAAATGCTCGGGGCCGTAGATCGAAGGTTCACCCAAGCGTTCTGCGTTCGCAAAAGTTCGCCGAAGGCTTCGAAGCATTCCCCCACTTCGTCTGAGCCGGGCTGTTGATGCTGACTTTGCACAAGAACCTCGGGCCACATCCTCATGGTCCGTTCCTCATGGGTTGCCCCTTACTTCGAGTTGTTGATTGATGCACGACTAGCGTTGCCGCTGCAGCTGGCAGGTCCAGCATGCCCTAAACCGTCAACCCTGAACCCTCATGGCCCTCCAGTCCGTATGGCAGCTTAGCACCTCAAAGATCCCACTGATGCATTGACGGACTCGCGCAGATCATGCTTGCGCAGCGTGCCCTGCACAACGTCGGTTCGCATTGCCGGCAGCAGGGAAGCTGCGTTGGGTGTTGCGGGCCGGGCCTCCATCCAACTTCGGCCTTGGTTGCTGGATGCGCAGCTCGCGGCCGCTGATAAGGCTTCACGCCTGTGACAACGGGAGTACCTAGTCACGGCCAAGGGGCACTTTGGCAGCATCCGAGGCACAGTGCTGGAAATCTGCTCGGGCTTTCAAAGCTGATGCGGGGGTCAAGCATGTGAAAGGGCGTGTTCCGGCGGTACAGCTCGTGCCCTCACCATGTTTCGGCTGTTCAGCTTCAGTTGGCATTCCTGCAACGCACAGCAAGGAAGGAAAAGCGCAAGGCAAGCCTAAGCTGCTTCACCAGCCCCCCTCCACCTTCAGCCTTGGTTGGACAATGCGCAACTAGTTTGGCTGATACTGCCTCACGCCTGTGACCAGTGGTGGAAGTGCATGTCTCTGACTGAAGAGAGACGCTCATTTTTCGCCAATGACTCGAGATGCTCAGTCTTGAAGCAGGTTGCTTGCACAAGCCGAGCTATGGGGGCTCACGTTTTACAGTTCCCCGCTCCTGCAAATTGGCAGCTGCAGCTTGGCAGTACAGTATGTGTCTTCATACCGTGGCAAGTAACCAGAGGGCATGGTGATGGCTGATCGTAAGACCTGCTGCCTGAGTGATGCACCTTGTGCCCAGACATTCTTTGCTTGGGCGGTAAAGATGATCCCGGCTGCGTCCCAGTTGCATCAATGACATTCCACTCGGCAATCTGCCAGCCTATCCGGGCACAGCAACAGACACGTGGTGGTGGCACCTGTTAGTTCCGATTTTCCGTGCGCATGACACCTCGCTGGCCGATAGCAGCCCAGGTTTTCGAAAGATACATGCATTGATACCTCAAAACGCTGGGTACACAGGAAGGTGACAGAATATTGAATTTCAACCGCCCTGCTCAACTAGCAAGTCTGATGTTTGTGGGCTGAGCTGTGCCTGGCCTCACCTGTTTGGATCCTTGGCCTCACGAGTGCTGGAGCTCAGAGCATGTAGCTGGCGTAGATGGTTCAAAGCCAATGCAGAGGATAACCAGATTGCACCGGCAGCAGCCGTGTTTTTCCGTGAGCAGCCTGAAAAGCATTCATGCTCAGGACCCACTGGCTGGTGTGTCGTAAGGCCACATCGTAGGTCAACTCCGAATGGGTGTGGCATAAGCCACTGCCTATCCAAAATAATTAGAGCTTTCTGCTGTGCGCAATGCACGTGCGTGGCTACGACTGCGCGAGAGGCTAGCGTATCTGCAGCTCTGTGAGCTCACTGAGCTGTGACTCTGCGGACACCCCTGTGGCCCAGAGCCCGCAGTGGGGTTCAACATGTTTCAGATGCATTTGCGCTCACTGCGTGGTAGCTCCACGCTCCTTCTGCCTGCTGTCGAGACGGGGTCGCTGTGCCGTCTGCTCTCGATGGACGCTGACATCTAAGGGTCCCACTTCCCTAGCTTTGAGATGGTGTGCGTTGCTCACCCGATACGAATCATCGCTGAGCTGAAAGAAGGGCAATGCCTTGTGTAACTCCGTGCAGACCACCAACACAGCAGAGTCTGGTGTAGAAGCCCCGCCGAATCCTGAGGTTGTTCCGCTTGCAGATGGCTCCTGGTTCGTTATGGGCTTGGGCCTGAGGGGCTGCTCATTTGTGGGAGTTCATGCAAAATGCCTGGAGACTTCGCGGCTCGTAGGCTACGTTTGAAAAGTTGAAGTACTCTTACAGTGTGGGGCACTCGATGTTTGCCTTTTCTCAGGGGGTGCTTCAACTGGAGTCCTGAGGTTTAGTAGACAATCGGGTTAGAAGTTTATTGCAGGCAAAGAGGCAACGATGAGTCAAGCTCGACTCTTTGCTGGAAAAGAGGAGCCAGCATGTTATTCTAAATGATTCGATCGATCATGCGTGCTCTTGGCCGAACTATGACAGAGTGTCAAACAAGGCGGTGCAATGCAGCAACGGTATCTCCATGGCGTGCAGGGAGCCAAGAATGATTGGGGGATTTTTCCTAGGCGGTTAGACCCTTTCACTTACTTGGATTTCATGTGAAAGTAATCTTTGTCTTGTTTGCTTGCAGGGCGGGGTGCGTTGATTTCTGCGGGTTTTCCATATGTAACAGTGCTTAACCCATAGCACCTTCAACAGGATGCAGTTCATGTCACATGAAGTTGTCCCAAGAAGTTTCTTTCCGGAATGAGCTCGGAAAAGTGAGCATCATGGTATGTAGGACTCATGTGCAAATGCTCTTGCACTCACAGACACAAGTCACAAGGCCGCATGGTGGAATGCCTGGCACCAGGATCAACCTCACCTTCAGGGCCTGGGCCCTGGGAGAGGTCAGGGGCATTGCAGTTGGGGTTGTTATGCCCTACATGAGGGGCCTTAGAGTATCGCGCTCAGTAATTAAGTGAGGGTGTTGAAATGCCTTGTAAGATGGCATGCAGTTTGGTACCATGATTGACCGGACTATATCTCAGGATGTCAATGACCCGCTTACAGCGACCTACATTTTTTTGAGCGCTTCATGGGTGTATGTACTGGTCTTGACAGTCCCCGCGTGCCTCCCGACCACTGACCCTGAGTGCAGGGCAAACGGGTAAACAAGATCCAAGGTTGAGAAGGGAGGGCGGAATGAGGCGTATGCATTTTGCATGCTCGCTACATAATCATTGAAAGATTGTTGGTTATCAACCCTTTGGCCAAACCCAGAGGAAAGAAGGCCCAACGCCAGCTCAACAACGGTTTTACAAAGAGTTGCAGAAGTTGCAGTTGCCAGTTTCTACCCGTTTACCTTACCAGCCCCCTGCAAAGAAGGGATGCTTGCACGGTTGCGTGTGCAGACTAGCAATGGGCCGATGTTTTTGGGAGTACAGTTGCTGTACAGGACTATTATTGTGTCCGATGAGGTAGCGACGTCAGTGGCGGAGGCAGCCAAGTACCGTGGCGTTTGCTTCAACAAGCAGCGGCGCGTCTTTGACGCACGTCTCACGGTGAAGGGGCGAAAGTACTTTGCGGGCAGCTTCCGTGCTGCAACTGAAGCAGCGAAGATGTATGATCAACGCTTGCGGGATCTGTGTGGCAGTGACAAGCAGCGCTTGCAAAGATGCCTGAACTTCCCATCGGAGGAAGAGGCAGCTTACCAAGAGACTGCCAGACATGCGCGAAGGCGTGGAATGGACATGAATGGTGGCAAGTACGGCACTCACCGCAAAGAACTGCAAGCGTTCGAGCTTCTCAACCAAGCCTTTGCCAGATCGCCGGTGTCACAGCATTACGAGATCAGGCGACTCTCTGGTGCTTCGAAGGCTGATGCATTGTTCGTGCAGAGAAGTTCACCCGAAGTTGGCTTGCCGCTGCAGCTGAAAGCGTCCTCAGGACATGGCCCGCAGGCACGCACGTATTCGTTTCAGAGCATGCGTGGATACGATGGTATGCTGGTGTTGTGCGTTGCGCTAAAGGATGGCCACATGTGGGCAGTGGCAGGCCAGAACATTGTGGTAAACACGCTTCACATCACGCTTGGGTGCAACAGTGATAGGCAATTGCGCGTGGATTCGCAGGATATTGGCCCGCATCTGGCGGCTTGTTTGCATGATGCTCGAAGCTACCCGCACATGTCAATGGTACATGCTAGCATGCAGTGTGCATCGAGAAGCCACATGGTGGAAGCCGCTACGCATCTCCAGTTGCAACGGCTGTTCAGCTGTATCCGCATGCGGTTGACTCGCCCAAGCTTGCACAATTCTGCCGTAGATTCTTGGCTGGAGATCAATCATGTGGACGCCCAAGGAGTGCACTTGCGCTTACAGGAGAAGGCTTCAAACAAACGGCAGAGAAGGTACGTCATAAGGCTGTCGAAGTGCGGAGGTGCACTTGGCAGACAGGCGTATGCTAGAGATGATTTCGATGTTCTCGTAGCCTGTGTCCTGGCAGAGAACAAGTTGGACGGCATGTTCTTCATTCCTGCAGCTTTGCTCGTAGATCATGGCTTCATAGGTTTGAGGCCGACCCACATGCTGTTGTACCCACCTTGGCATGCACCAGTCAAGAAGGATATCAGATCCAAATATGCTTGGCAGCCGGAATTCTTCCTTGATCTTCGCAAGTGGAATGGGTCCGATGAGCTTCCGCAAGACTTGGGCGACCGATTGGAGACGCTTGTTGCACGTGCTGCAACTTCGGCTGTTGTGGGAGCATGAAATTTTGTGAACTCATTGAACAGGCGCTGTGGATGATCACTGTGCCACGTGAGGGCATGGCCTGTGGATCATAGAACTTTTGTCCCATTCGTAGGGTTTGAAGGCGTGCGGTACCGCGGTCCTTGCATCCTCCAATACCAGGCAACCCCTTTTTCATAAATCCAATCGCTCTGGGCCTCAACGCAATTAGACCTATAATGCTCTTCACCAGCAGCGTTCTTTGAGCCGCTCTGTCAACCAATTCTGTATGGTTCCATGATCCTACCATGGGGCTCTAGCCTCAGTCTATAAATAAATCCTACAGTAAATCAAGCGTCTATACATAGTGCCTGCATGGAGCCTCTGGAAAATCTAAACCCAAAAGCCCGCACCTTGACAAAGCCTTACAAGGTCTGCATCCCGCGCGCAGCAGCCGCTGCGTGAAACAAGGCCGACCCAGAATCAACGCCAACCAGGACCGATAGCAAGGGGTTGAACAGTTCGCGGTTTGGCTTAGGGATCCTTGGGGTTATTCTCCCTCTGGTGTGCAGTACTCAGTGAGGAGTGGATCTACATCCGTCCCCACAAGAATCTGCTTTTCCTTGCTTGCTAAACACGAACTGGTTGTGAGGTTGGAATTTGTACAGTATGGCGCATATTGACACGCGAAGTATCCGTAAGGGCTAGGATGCTCACAGGAGCTTGCCTAAGTTCCCTCGAGCTGCCATCATGTTGCATGGCAGGTACATGTTTTCCTACTCCTGAGCCGCCGCCCACCTACACGTTCAGCTTCACATAAGAGAAGAGCAAATCAGAAAAAAACACACACTGACAAAAAACAAATCAACAGGAACGGCATGTGAATAGCTTGGGTGAATCGTCCAGGAATCTAGATTTCATGGTGTCTGGCCGGCACTCTCTCAAATGCTCCCTGCATGATTCTATAGCTTACACTTGCTTTGGCATGAGGACGGACGGTTGTAGTCCTGTTTGATCATGATTACCAACACCGCAACACCGCGGACGGCTGCGATGATGTGCTGGGCACTGTTGATGATAGCTTTATAGATCTCAACGCCATGGCCGTACACGAGACGGCATTGACGAAGCTCTTCCGCAGCGACTCGCTGCAGGCGGTGCTGCGCTGGCATGAAGAGGGGCAGAAGAGGCCCCGTGATGCTTATTACAAACGCAATCCCTATACAATCCCCATATCACCCCTATTATAGTATATCCCCGCCATAATATGTCCCCATTAGAATATATCCACTTACTCCCCACTAACCACCAGCAAGTTGATAATGCTCTAGGGGTCCGGAGAGATCGGGACCACACATGGATTTGAAGAACTTATAGATGTATATCAAAAGCTTCTCTTTGATCAAGTAGTGGTTGTAAAGACATTTTGCGAGTAAGTGTTCCGTGGAGAAGAATTCAATGGTTCGAGGTCAGAATTCTGGAATTTAGGGCTGGAGTGTGCAGGGCTTGGGGTAAATCAGTTGGGGTGCAAAGTTTGGAGATCAGGGATCTCTCGTTAACAGATTAGGGTGTTGCCGCACTCATCAGGGGATATTTTGAGACTTCGAAGTTTTGTTTGGCAGCGCTCTCCAACCCTTTTTCTTCTTCCTCTTTTGGTGCAATCTATTATCATTCTTGCTTGACGAAAATGAGTCGTGATGTTGCTGACGGTTTGTTTTGGCTGAAATGACTAAAGCCGACTGTGGGGTATGACGATTGCGCTACATCCTCAAACCATTAAAAATGGTACTTTCCCTAAGTAGGGGGGGGGCCAATTTAGACCCAAATATACTATATAGTCCTTATTATAGGGACCCCCAAAAAGGTACTCCTAATTTTGGGAAACCCTATAAACCCTAAACCCTATAGATCCCCAACATAACCCCTACATATCCCTATATAATCCCTATATAATCCCTATATATCCCTCTATAACCCCTATAAAACCCTTTAAAGGGACCCCGAATTTTGGGAAACCCTAAACCCTATATATCCCTGATATAACCCCTACATATCCTTATATAATCCCTATATAATCCCTCTATAACCCCTATAAACCCCTTTAAAGGGACCCCGAATGTTGGGAAACCCTAAACCCTATATATCCCTGAGATAACCCCTACATATCCTTATATAATCCCTATATATCCCTCTATAACCCCTATATAACCCCTATAAAGCCCTTTAAAGGGACCCCTAATTCTTGGGAACCCCCCCCCAAGATCCCTCCAAGGCTCTCCATCGGCCTCGAGTTGGAGTGCTTTCTGCCGGATCTCTCGGCCTTGGTGGCAGAGCGCCTGGTGCCCTTACGGGAGCCGCAGGAGTTACGTGGCTGGTTTACACGTGGAAGTTCTGGGTTTTTTGGATTATATGACTTATACCTGTAACCCCAGTTATCTACAGCTTTATGGGCGATGCCTACTAATTAAGGCGGGCTAGTTTCTTCTAAGCTGTAGGTAATTGGGGCTGAAGGTAGGGATGGAAACGATGTTGTACCCCCGAAGCGGTAGAACTGCGGTCATCCTGTTTACTAACCCTACCCATATCTGCCAACGAACCTCCAAGTCGGGTTTGGGCTTTGTAACGTTGTAGGGGTACTGATGCTTTTCACGTGTTTGAAAAGCATTGTTTCACATGCAAAATATTTGTCGCAGTACCATCACACTTTGCAGCAGCACGAGGCAAGTTGATTGTAGACCCGTGTCCTGTCAAGACCTACAGCGTCCTAAGTACATGTCAGCCATGCGCTTCATCTCCAAATCGCTCTCCTAAACCTTCAGCTGTGCGGCAGTCACCCTGCAGGCTCCTTGGCAGTAGAACTCCAACTTTATCTTCTGGAGAACCCTACTAGATAATTTACTCCAAAATTAGGGTAGCGAGGGCAAATGCTTACACTTATAGCCACGTAAAGAACCAAGCATGAGCTTTGAAGCAGGATCCCAAACCCTACACCCAAACAGCTGAGCCCCAACCGCCAAATTGTCAATACCCTTCATTTTCCCAGCGTCCCATACAGCGCATTCTCCTTGTTTAGGTACCTAAGTTTCTTACTGGACTTTCTGAAAATCAAAGAACAAGGATCTACCTAAGCAGATCTAGGAGCTCTCAGCAATCCAAATGGGAGTTCTCAAAGAAAAGGATCCGAATGAAGATCAGGCAAGGTCATTTCACCATCCTCTCAGATGCCCCATACATATTTTTTTTCGGAATCCCTATGGAATCCCTATGGCAACATCTTTCGAAAAGCCCCACTACCCCTAAACCCTTAACCTTATAATTCCGAAACCTAAGATACGACCCCCTGAGCCCTACGAGCTAAAACCCTAGGACCGCCACAAAACCCTCAAGGCTTCAACTTTGAACCTTAATCCCTCAACCGCAGTAGGGGTTTACCCTAAACCCCGAAGCCCTAAAGAATAAACCCAAGCCTTATAACGGATTTAAACCTAAAGCCCCAAACCCCTGACCATAATCCCTTAACCCCTCACCCCTGAACTTAAAGATCCAAAAATGTACCCCAAACCCTAATATAACCCATCTTAGTAGTTTCCATTTTCTTTTCCATTATCCCAATATATCCCCTATATAACCCCAATATAACCCTAAGTCTTCAGGCAAGATCCCATCGCCCATGAGCTGAGGCTCTTCCGCCTGGTGGCCCGAACCCTCAGCGAGCTGGTTGCCGAACATGGGGCCGGCAAATGCCGCTCCGGGGATGCTGGGGCTTTGTTGGATGTAGGTTTTTTAATATGGGATTTAGGGTTTAGGGCTTAGGACTTGATATTTGTCGTTTGGGACTTACTTAGGGCTTAGTATTCGAGATTTAGCGTTTGGGGCTTAGGATTTGGGACTTAGGGTTTGGGGTTTAGGTTGGAGGATCTACGATTCAGGGTTTGGGGTCTAAGGTTTGAGGATTTGGAGTTTAGGGTTTGGGGTCTAGGTTTGAGGATTTGGGGTTTTCAGGGTTTAGGGTTTTGGGCTTATAGGGTTGAGGTGTTAGGTTTTGGGGCTTAGGGTTCGGGGCTTTGGCGTTTAGGGCCAACTCTGGGGGTTTAGGGTTTCGGGTTCAGCGTTCATGTCACGTCCAAACTTACAAACATTGCAATGCATTCGTACAAAGCCCTGCGCACAAAAAGATCTGGACATCAACCCTAAACCCTAAAAGCCAAATCCTCAAACCTAGACCCCAAACCCTAAATCCCAAATCCTCCAACAAAAAACCCTTAACCCAAAACCTTAAACGAACCCTAAACCACGTGAGGCTTTTCTTGACCCGTTCACCCCTGCCTCTCTGCGCAACAAACGACATAACTTAAACTGGGTTGCTGTTAAGGAATTTGTTAGGGTTTAGGGTACGATACTATCTCCCTACAATGGAGAATCAAATGGAAAAGAACATGGAAATGAAATGGAAAACTGGGGGAATAGAGTGATTTCAGGAACTTAACTTCAAGTTATTATATTAGGGAAACCATATCAAGTACTATTATACACTCATTGTGGTAACTTAATTTAAGTTCCTTACTGGCAACCCACTAAACGCCATGCAATTACAAACCATGTAATCTAGGAGGGCGAAGCCCAAGTTACGACCCGGCAATATCCCGCAGTTTCCAATAAGTACAATTACAGATGTCATTCATGTTATACATAGCTTATGACGCAACATGCTCCCCGAACCCCACACCCTGCATAATCCTTGTGTCATCTCTATATATCCCCTTTATTCCATCTTAAAGGGACCCTAAATTTGAACAAACCCTGAATTCTAAATCCTTAGCCCTAAACCCCAAACCCTAAACCCCAAACCCTAAACCCCAAACCCTAAAGCCTAAACCCTAGACCCCCAGGGAAAAACAGTAAAACCATGAGGATCCTTTGGTGTCAGCCGAAGCTTGCGACTGGGGCCGGCTTTGGACGACCACTGCAGACGGTTCGATCCAGCCCCAGGGTAACCCGGGCACCAAGTTTGGGTCCCCCTTTAAAGGGGTTGTACGGGCTATAATAGGACTATACCGGGGCTATGTAGAGACATAGAAGGGACATCAAGGGTTTAGGTTTAACTGGAGAATCAGCTGAAAATCAAATGGAGGCTGAGTTAAATAGTGTTCTTTTACTGATTAGCGTTTGCAGGGATGGCTTAATACAGCTTACCCCCAATAAAGGGCATAGTGCTGACAACCTTCCAGGTATTACTGCAGGGTGCCTTGCTAGAGACTAACATTCCGCGCGTCGAGTTGTATAGTTAGTGCCCTGGGCTTGATATAAGAAGATTCTTGACAGATATGAGGGTTTTGGCCACTGCAGGATACAGGAAGGTTTGCTGGCGGACTTCAACATGCAGTATGGGATCATGCTACATTCCTACTACTACACCTTAAACCCTAAACCCTATATAGCCCCATTACAGTAGTTTCTGTTTTCTTTTCGGTTATCCCCATAGAAACTCAATATAACAAACCCCGAGACATGAATCTGAGGTCCCCAAGAGAGACTTCAAACAACGCAAATAACTGCAGGATGATCGGAATATCTGAGCAGTTGGTCAGAGGCACTGCTGACACTAAACATCCTGCATGGCCTTACTATACTGCAGCACGATACTTCCCAAGGTATAAGGTACTTAGGGCCATGCAAGAATTTTAGTATCCACCGTATCACTATTCAAGACCTGGAGATATCATGTTTCTCAACTGTTTCAGGGGAAACATGTTCCCCAATTGTGTCCTATTTGTAAGTATCACCCTCTATGAGCTCAAGCCTTCTGTTTTGCTGAGCCGCTGAAAGCTCATAGGCTTGTCCTGATGTCTGCTCCTTGTATCTAACTGTTGCCAGTCAGCGCCACCATTGAGCCTTGACCCTTGCGTCCTGAACCCTCAACCCTATAGATCCCAAACCGTCGTCCCCAAGGCTAATCGGCCTAGTCGGCTTAAGCTTTCACATCTAAACTGGCCAGCGGTTTAGCCTTTCAATCCGATATCCCAACTGAAGCCTCCGTCTGTGATGCAGTGCATACAGTGCTGCCAAGGTAAGAACCCCTTCCCGGTGGAGCTGGTGTCAAAGAGGACTGGGCTCTGAACTACAGGGGAACTGGAAGCTACAGGGATGCTATGCAGATGTTGTAGGAACTCAGGGCCTTGGGTCGAGTTTCCAACAATGACGGAAGGGAATTTTATATCTATACTGTCCGCGGCTAGGACGATTGCAGTTGAACTGCTCACTGGCTCGTAGCGACAGGGATCCAGAAATCCAAAACGGTTTTGTATGTACACTCAGCGACGACCTGCATTCTGCCCGTATCAACCCTCACAGTCCAATCTCTCCCAGACGGATGACGGAAGAGTCTTCCTTGGGCATCCGAAGCTCACAGAAAACACGATGAAACCGTCAACATGATTCATACCAGTATGGGTATGACCTAGTAATAGTACTAGTAATAGCAATAGTACTAGTAATAGTAATAGTAATAGTACTGCATTCGCCGGGAGGATGTCCTTCCAGGACTTTGATGTCACCCTCTGCTGCGACGTGGCGCACGCCCTGCGGCGGCCACCTCTCTGTGCTGCAACCAACGAGCCTGGGTTAAAAAGGGGTTATATGAGCCATAGTTTGAACTCCTTAAAGGGGATTATGTAGGGGATTGTATATGGGACTACTATAGGGGTTATTAAGGGGGATACTAGGAGTTTAGACAATGGCTCCTGTAGGGTTTAGGGTTTCGGGGTTAGGGTTTAGGGCTTCGAGGTTGGGGTTCAGGGTCTAGGATTTAGGAGTTAGGGCCTTTAGGTTTTTGAATCTAAATTCGTTCAAAGAGCTTGTAACGCTCCAGGATATGGAATCTAAGGTGGAAGCTACAGGGACTTCTTGACGGTGAGGTTCTTGCTTGTTGTTGTTATTCTTGGTGGTGGTTGTGGCTGCAGTGGGAGTAATGTAGACCCTACAAACCCCAACCCCCAAACCCTGTAGACCCAGAAAGCCCGAATTTCCCCACCCTGTAGACCTTGCAAGCCCTCAAACTCAACCCTATACCCTATATAGTCCCCCTTAAGTAGATAGAAGATGGGGTATAGGGGGATCTTATTATGATATACCCAAAGTCATATTCTATCTACTTAAGGGGGCTATAAACCAGCCCAGGAGTCCACCGGAGTGCATGTCCACCTTGGCCGCTACCCGAGCCTCAGAGGATTTAAGAAGCCTTCTGGTCTTGGTCTCCAAAAGATTAGGGGCCTGCTTTTCAGCGGTTTTGTATGGGGGTTTCCTAAAATTAGGGGTACCATTAGGGGGTCCCGATAATATGGACTGTAGTATTTTGGGGTCTATATTGCGGTCCCCCTATTTTGGGAAACTACCATATATATATATAAGGGACATGTTAGGATATCATCGGGAGAAGAAGGGTGTTAGCACCGGTTGGGGTTTCAATGGATCAGGGGTTATGCTAAGGGTCCCGTGTTCATTGAAAGCCGTATATAGGGCTATGGTACAGTCACATACTCGTATTTGGGGTTTCTTAAGCACATGTGACATGACGGGTTCTTCGGAAATGACATCGACAAGGGTGCCTTTCGGAACTCCCTGGATAACCATACCTTACAGGAGATCTGCAGATACCATGGACATTATTGGGGCTTGTGTTTCCTGCTCCGAAAACAGAACTAGCACTTTGCAGACTCTGACGCACATCCGCAATGGCCCTAAGGTCCTTATCCCATCCTCTCCTGCAGGTCTCCGAGGGTTTGACAACATTGGAGCTGCTTCTACTTGTGTGATGTGCAGGTGTATCGTAAGCTATCCAAGCACCAGCCGGGAAGACGAAACCCTAAACCCTATATAATCGTATATTGTACATGTATACCCCTATGTATGTATCATTTGTAAACCCCTTGCAGAGCCCATTTCGGTTTGCCGAGGAGCTTCTTCTCTGTGGAGGAGGTAGCCGCAATCTTGAAGGTCTACTTGCGCTTCGAGCCGGTTATCAATGAGCTTTTCCTTCCGGTGACCAGCCTCAAGTAGAAGCCTGAATGATTATCAAGTTTGTTTCCTCGTTCTTCTTTTGTCATTGGAGCATTCTATGCGCGAATGCCTTATTCAAGCGTATAGGCCCATACACGACGCGCAGAAAGACATTCTCATAGTCCCCCATCAGGTCAACACAATCCTTGCGCAAACAAAATAATTGAATCCTCTCCACACCTGAAACCCTCAATCTTCAGGGCTTAGGGTTCAAGGTTTAGGGTTTTAAGTTTAGGATGCACCCCCCCAAGTCCGATAATCCCTCAAGCCCTCCTCCAGTGATCCATCATTCTTGTTCTGTGTACTAAAGCCTGCAGCCCACATTGCAAATCACGTGTACGTGACACTTCTTTCCTTGAAGCTAAACAAGCCTCGCAGGTGTCACCACACCCTAACCTCTAAACCTCTCTCTCGCTCTCTCTCTCTCTCTCTCTCTCTCTCTCTACATATATATATATATTATATACATATATGTGTATATATATATATACATACATCTGCCTATACCTCAACAGCCTACTCCCTACCCCCTAGCCTGCACATCCTGAGCCCTAAGCCCTGGAGGTGACACGGCAGCGCAACCGATTCTGCCGGGACCTGCGCGAGGTCCTGGGTCGCGCACAGGGCTTGGGCCCGGCTGCCTCGGATCAGGAGCAGTTGGGCTTTGGAAGTGGGTATATGTAGTATATATAGGGCCTTCATGAATACCAAAATTATGTCCCAGATTCGTTTTATATGTATAGGGTACTCCAAATGGATTGTAATTATAGTATATATGCGACCGCTTTCAAGTGGAAACCCTGGCCAAACGATAGGCACCCCAAGATGGGCGAGTTATGGGGATCCCATCAATCATCTGGCGAAACACTGCCAAGCAATAGGGGTATGAAAGCCAATAGCGTGCCCAAATCCTGTTAAAACGATAGGCCCTCCCAAAAGCGATTCCCTTGAATGTTTACGTGGTCTTTAGAAGTAATACTTCAGCAGCCGCTCATATTGGAAGCGGAGACCATGAAATCAAAGCTCATCTCGAGTTTGAGAAGCCCCGATGCAGATTTCAACGCCTCAACTCACTGTACCTAAAAGCCAGAAGATGTTGCTTGCCTTCAGGCTTGAACTTTTAGTGGTTCCTTCTCTTCTTCTAAATTCTATCATAATCCAGCAAAAGCAAGCTCGTGTTCTCCCATTTCATTGCTGCCGCCGCCAGTAAGACAGACGCGAGAGTTCATTCCCCCCTCCAAACTAACATGGAATCCCACCAGCTTGTCAAAGGACAAAAGTCTTTGTACGGTTCCTTTGTAGGTTGCCTGTTAAAGGCCTGAACCCGGAAACTTGAACTCCAAACCCTAGACACAAACCTAACCCCCCAAAACTCCCTAAACCCTGACCTTAAACCCTAAGTCCTAACCCTAAACCCTAACCCTGCCCAGACCCTCCAACGTAGTTCATTTCTGGGCAGTATATTATGACCCCTTACCAAAACAACATAACAGACCCAAAAAGGAACTACATAACCCTTGGGTACCTAAACCCTAAACCCCAATTCCTAAACCCTAAACCCCAAATCCTAAACCCTAAACCACAAATCCTAAACCCTAAATCCTAACCCCAAACCCAAACCCTAAACCCTAATTCCTACTGCTTGGCTATAGGGGGCAGCGAGGAGCTCTTCGCGAAGATCGATGCGGCCGTGGCCTTTGTGAGATCTCTGAGCCCCGAGGCGCCCTCGGGGTTGTAGAGAGTTTCAGGGTTTAGGGTGTGTTAATGTTTTTTTGGTGTTGTTTTTTGTGGTGTAGGGGTTTGGGGTGTGTTTGTTTTTTTGGGGTTTTAGGGGTTTAGGGTCAAGGGTTAAGGTTTTGGGGCTTGGAGCTTCGGTCCTCTGGCTTAGCTCTTAGAGCTGGGGCTTACAGGCCTTGTGGCTTTGGGTTTTGGACTTAGGCTTCGGGACTTCAGGCTTACAGAATTAGGGTTTGGGGATTGGGATCATTGTTCACGGCTTTCGGGGTTGGAGTTTTGGGTTCAGGGCTTAGGTTTTTTTTGGCAGGGCTGGTGGTTGAGGGCTGCATGGTTCAGGGTTTACGGCCTGGGGTTCATGGTTTTGGGAGTTTTAGACTCTAGGGCTGCATTCCTCATTCCCACCTTTCCTTCTACAGGCGCTCTTCCTTCCACGCTCCACCTTCAAGTCCCGCTTGAGCCATGAGTTTGATGGGTTCTCCAAATGAGAGTGTCCCCTACATCACCACAAAACATGCCATAGTCCCTGGCAGCCCTTCTTCAGGGTACCCTCCTAAAACAAGATCCGTTTTTGCCTGAGAAGCCAATTTAAAGACACCTTCATGTTCTGCATGGTGTTTGGTATCCCTACAGTCCCTAGCTACTCCCCAAGAATGATCCCCATAATCCATTCCCCACACTCTTTGGAAGTACAAGGCTCGAGCAGCCTGCCTGGAGGGCGCGCGTGCCCGCCTAACAAAGGATGAGCTGCTTCTGGGCGCCTCGCCCTCGTCAGACGTGGGGGCTTGCTGGTTCCTAGACGGGACTGTGGGAATATAGGGTTAATGGAAGAGAATAGAAAAGAAAATGGAAAAGAAA
>CAJNIZ010033001.1:35719-54709 GCA_905231905.1 Symbiodinium pilosum | reverse complement strand
AGGGTTTTAGGGTTTTAGGGTTTTAGGGTTTAGGGTCTTAGGGTTTTAGGGTTTTAGGGTTTTATGTCTTTTTTTAGCGTTTTAGGGTTTTAGGGTTTTAGGGTTTTAGGGTTTTCGGGTCTAGGGTTTTAGGGTTTTAGGGTTTAGGGTTTAGAGTTTAGGGTTTTAGGGTTTTAGGGTTTAGGGTTTAGGGTTTCAGGGTTTTAGTTAGCTATGGTCTAAACTCCTGGTATCCCCCTTAACAATCCCTATAATACTCCCCGACATAACCCTCTTCAAGGACTCTAGACTACAGCTCATATAGTAACCCTACTTATCGACAAGTAGGGTTTGGGGTTTAAGGTTTGGAGGGGCCTTCAGACTTCCACGGTTTAGGTTTTAGGGTTTGCGTTTAGGGGTTATAGGCTTTAGGGGTTTAGGGGTTTAGTGTTTACGGTTTAGGGTTTGGTGTTTAGGGTTCAGGGCTTAACGTTTAGGCTCTAGGGTTTAAGGGGGTGTGTGATAGTCTAAGAGAGGCCCGACATGTTTGGACACTACCATGCTTCACCCTAAACCCTAAACCCTAAGCCCCTAAACCCTAAATCCACCCTAAACCCTAACCCCCTAAACCCTAAACCCTAAACCCCTAAACGCTAAACCCTAAACCCCTAAAATTCTAAACCCTAAACCCCTAAACCCCCAAAACCCTGTGGAAAGTAGACAGAACCCTAAGGCCAGGCCTCCCACGGCGAACTTTCTGTGGGCAATGGAGTGCACGGGTTTAGGGTTTAGGATTTAGGGTCTAGGGTTTAGGATCTAGGGCTTAGGGTTTAGGGTTTAAGCTTTAGGGTTTAGGATTTAGGACTTAGGGTTTAAGGTTTAGGACTTGCTGCTCATGCTCAGAGGGTTGAGTCACCCTACAACCTTTCGGGCTTAGGGTTCAAGCGTTTCGGGTTTAGGGTTATAGCACCCCTTAAGTAGATAGAATACGGAGTATATGGTGGTCTTATTAGAATATACCCAAAGCCGTATTCTATCTATTTAAGGGGGACTATACACCCTAAATCCTAAACCCTAAACCCTGATCCCCCTAAACCACAAAATCTCCCTTAAAATCACCTAGGACCAGTCTTTTCTCAGGTTCAGTCATGCCTAAGCTATGCCGTCCAGCTGCTCAAATCCTGTTGATGGAAATGGGCTGCTGTTAATTATGGCACTCCTCAGATAGATACGTTGGAATATGGGGATTATATAGGGTTATATAGACATGGGATTATAGTGGTTATCTAGATCTTCGGGTTTAGGGCTTAGGGTTTTCCAAAATCAGGGGCACCTTTTTGGAGTCCCTCTAATAAGGGTTATAGTATTTTGGGGTCTTTATTGGGGTCCCGCAGTTTAGGGGAACTACCAAAGAACCCTTCTTGAAATGAAGCACCACAAGCCGCAGAATTATAGGCTTCTAGGGCATGTGCAATTGCTGGCGTAGGTCTAAACCCTAAGCCCTAAACCGTGTTCCGGGTCGGTAGCTCCCTCGGTGTGAATTTCGCCAGAGAGTCTGGCGGTTAAGGGTTTAGGCTTTCGGATTTAGGCTGATTTAGGGTTTAGGATGTAGGGTTTATAGGGCTTAGGATTAACTCCCCTATGGTTTTGGAGATTCCTGGGCTCTCTAGCTCCACTTATTATATTGATACAGACTATCCCTAGCTCCTTAGCTCCCCCCAAAAGTATGGGTAGTTAACGATTCAGAGCTCAGGGCTCAGGCCGTTGCCACCGAGTTGCATCGAAGCACTCTTGACAGCGTAACATTTGCCTGGGCAGGGGGAACTTGCAGCTAAGGTAATTAGCTACTGAATCAGAAAAACTAGGGTTTAGGGTTTAGGGATCACTTTTGAATTTGATAGTGCTAAGTCATGGTATGTGTCCTTGTCACCACCATCATCATGGTACGCATCCACCATCATCAGTCAATCCGTGCCGCTACAACGACCACGAGTGCAGTAAAAACGGTCGCACAGTAGGGCCTCCAGGATATTGTCAACGTTCGTCGTATTGGGGTCCCCATTTTGGGGGAAACTACAAAGTACGTAGGGGGCCCTTTGGCTTGGGGGGCTCTTCACAATAAGGATTGCGGCATACTTGAATCTATGCTTGACCCCTCCTTATTGAAACCCCCAGTTCTGGGTAGCTTCCAAAACCAGCAGCGCATGATTTTAATGAAGTTTCATAGTAGGCTCCTGGCATAGCGCCGCTTCAGGACTTGGATCTCTGCCCTCCAGTACACACCCGGAACCCCAAATCGCATGGAAGGCCTTCTGGGAGAAGGCGGGCTGTGGCGTCTGAAGCGTCCCCTGCAAGCCAAGCTTGAGCAAAGCGGCAAGCAGAGCCAAGTGCTGCTTCCCGCAGGCCGTGATGGGAGGTTGTAGGGATCTTCTACTACTTCCATGGGTTTGAGTTTGAAGGTATCCTATACTACAGCTATGGGCCTAAAGAGTTGTGAGGTTTCATAGTGTCATAGGCTACTACGCTGACCCCTGTCACTTAGGGTCGAGCGCGTATACTCCCAACTAAGGCTTTAACAGCCATTGCATAACTCGTCAATAGACCTTGTTTGCAGGGGGGAGTTCAGGGTTGGGGGTGGGGGAGTTGTCTAAAGCAGGGTGGTAGGGTTTCGGGTTGAGACATATATGAGCAGGTTCCTGTCCACAGGTGAGCTTGGGTGTCTGATGGTCGTATGTGTAAGCCCTAAACCTTAAGCTTAGAGGTCAGTCTTAACCTTCCATCAGGGTTCAAGTGCTCATATGTTGTCTCTTAAGATTGCCGAAGTGTCCCTTAGCCCTTAATCCTAATCCTTTAATCCTGAGACCCAATGAATCAAGCCTTAAATCCTAACCCCTGAGCCAACAGCCTGAGTCCTAGCTTCCTACAAGCCCTACACCGTAAACCTTAAATACTAGTTTTCATTTTCTTTTCCGTTATAGAACCCCTATATAACTCTATAACATGCTGATTTCCATGTTCTTCTCCATTATCCCCCTGAAATTCCCAAACTCACCCTTGGGCACCCCAGGCGTGGCTCTCGTAGAGCTGGCCTCAACTGACGGCCGCCTCCTCTGGAGGCCTCCAACCTGCAAAGACCTGCAGCTCCTCTGGGGCAAGGAGCCTTCCCAGAGGGGTTGGGGTGTTGCAAGGGTTTATAGCGGCTGTAGGGTTTTGGGATCTCAGGGATCCTGGGTTGAGGTTTAGGATTTTAAGGACTTGGCGTTAAGGGTTTGTAGCGGTGACTCCCTGTTGCTTCATGGATATTTTCAGGGACCAGACAGAGAGCCAACTGGTTGTGGTAGTGGGTGGAGGAATGCATCCCCACAATAGACCCTGTATAATCCCCAGTACACATGTCGCTTCCCATTCCCTAAAGCCTAAACCCAGAAACCCCCGACCCCCCCCCCCCCCCAAAATACGTTCATGTTCTTTGCTATGTTCTGCGTTTCCTATAAATAGACAACCAAAACCCTAAACCCTAAACCCTAAACCTAAACCTATAGTCAGATCCAGGAGGGCGACGCGCCCTCGAATCCGAGTGCCGCAGCCGAGCCACCAACTCCTTGGACGGCGCTGGAGAGCGGCTTGGGCCTGTCATTCCCAAAAGGGTCCATGTAGCTATATAGTATAGGGCCTAGGGTTTGGGTTTAGGGTTTGGGGTTTAGGGTTTTGAATACCTATATGGTATCTACCTGGGCACCAAAGTAGTTATATTGCAGCCTCTTCAGGGCCCAAGTATATGCTACATAGCTACATGGACACTTTGTGAGGGCTGGTTTCTACGTTGGGTTTTCCATAGGCGGGGAGCCCGAATGTGGACTTCAGTATATTACACCTTATTCTTGAGACGCTCAAGATGGGGCCTCTAATTTCTGGAAGACCGTGAATGTTTCTTTCCCGGCCCATTTATTCCTTGTTTGTAGTTGTTAACAAAAGCAAGACCACATCCCAGACGAGAAGAGGTTTGAGCGACGAGACGGAAGTCCTGGCGTCTTTTCGCAAGCCGGATGACGTTCCGATTGCGAGTCTGGAGCACTGGCTGCTGAGGCCAGCGGGGTTGCTGGGCCGCGTTGTACAAATCAGGAAAGGTCTCTCGCTGACGGAGGTTGGGCTTCTACGGGATCTGGCAGGACAAATTGGTTATTTGAGCAACGTTTGTTTTGAATCCTTCGTTTAGCCCAGGTTCAGGTAGACGACTCAGCCGCCCCAAGCATCAGACAAACTCCCGCTAAATGCTCTCACCTTGAGGGACCTTTTGATCATGGAGCGCCACGGCACGCGTTACTGCAAGCTGAACATCATGCGCATCGCCCAGCCGAGCGAGCGCGCCACCATCGAGTTCCGGCAGTTCCCAGGCACCTTACGAGTTATCGCCTGAGAAGCCTTGTCAAGGTACTTGAAGCTTGATGAGCAAATGAGTCATACAGGTGGTATTAGAGGTACCCTAGTGTCATAGCCTAGATATCGCACTTCTGATTCAATGTACACATTGTATACCTCTACTCCTAGCCATGAACCTCCAAATAGCGGATCATCTTTAGGAGTTGGAGAATCCCTAAGTCGTTTATGAAGAGCATAATTATCAGGGTTCTTTGAAGCCATTTATGATAGAATATTTCGTAAGAGAATAATTGAGCAGTCAGTCCGAAAGCCTTGTCGCACTTTAAAGCCCAATAAGGTCAAAACATTCTCAAGATTGCGCAAATCCCAGAAGAATTAGATCCAGCAGACGATAGCCGCTGACTGCAAAATCAGGATTTCGAACGCACATACAGTTGGCCCCGAGCCTGTAATTAGTCCTTGTGAACCTCCACATTTACTCTCTTTAGCCCAGTACCACTACACCCCTGATTGATGCTTGCAACACGACGCTTTGGGCTATCGCCCCCACCCATAACAGGTGCAAGTATTGTCGTTGTAGTGCTGCTATATCCTTGGTAGGGGGCCTACATAGGCCTATCATCAGGTGGGGGACCCAATCAACCAACCTCCCCCAAACCCTAAATCTCCAAAACTCCGACCAAAGCTTCAAGCCCTAAGTCCCACGCCCCTAACAACCCAAAACCCCAAAGCAACATGAGCTACGGCCCAAAGTTAAGTTGGGGGGGACCTACATAGGGTTTATACGGGACCTACTCAGGAATATACCTCAGTCCAGGGGTCACCCAAAACCCCACAACCCTCAAACCCAAGCACCCTAGCACCCTAAAACCCTAAAACCCTAAACCCCTAAACCCTAAACCCCTAAACCCCTCAAACCCTAAAACCCTAAAACCTTAAACCCCTAAAACCCTAAACCCCTAAACCCCTATGAAGGTGGGGACTTCAACCAACCCCTCCTCATCTGGGGTTGGGTCAAGTTCCTTGGGCTCTTGGTCACCCACGCCTGCGCATGCGTGCCCAGTGGCTGGACTGCGGTGGCGAGGTTTTTTGGGGATTCGGGTTTAGGGTTTGGGGTTAAGGTTGTTGGTTGGTTGGTTGGTTGGTTGGTTGGGGGCTTAGGGTTTAAGAGGTGAACGTTGAAGGCTTACAGAACTGATTTTAAGGATGCCAGCTTGACCACGCTAAGGGGACCAGCTCCGTTCATAGCATACACACACACACACATATGTGGTAGTTTCCCAAAATAGGGGGACCCCAAAATAGACCCCAAAATAATATAAACCCTATTATAGGGACCCAAAAAAGGGTACCCCTAATTTTGGGAAACCCCTATATATATACATATATATATATATATACGCTGATGTAGTGGTTACTTCAGTTCCTCGACAGCAAACCAGGCAGCGGTGCTGGTGCTGAGTTGCCTACGGAGGGATCTGAAGAGGACATTACCTGAACCCTAAAAGTATGTAGAATAATGGCCTTTTGGGCTGTATTTAGGGGTTTCAGGGTATGTTTTTACTTACTTTTGGGGTCCAGGTAAGGGCAGCAGCCATGCTTAAGTGGGAGTCCAGTGCACAGAGATTGTGTTTTCAAGTATCAGGTCTCTCCAGGGGCGTTTTGCACTCAGAATCTATGCGAGTAGGTGGGGTGCAGCAAGGTAGCAGAATATCGCATAATTGTTAAGGCATTCTTGCATAACAGACATTTTTGCCGTACCCTAGAAAAATGACGACTTGTTGTGCAGAGTGTCCCACCTCAGAACCACAATATCGAGACTGGTCAGCAAGAAGCTGCCCAGATGAGTTG
The DNA here is from genome assembly GCA_905231905.1 of Symbiodinium pilosum. Taxonomy (NCBI): domain Eukaryota; class Dinophyceae; order Suessiales; family Symbiodiniaceae; genus Symbiodinium; species Symbiodinium pilosum. The sequence goes on along the minus strand of CAJNIZ010033001.1, from coordinate 48,499 downwards.
AACATCACTTTCTACATGGTAGGTTCCATAAATGGGGGGACCCCAATATAGATCCCAATATCCTCCTTATTATGTGGACCCCCCAAAAAGGTAGCCTTTATTTTGGGGGAGGGTATGTAATCCAATGTATTTTTACACAGGTCTCCTCTGACAGTTTGAAGCTGGTACACTCCTAGCAGGGTTTACGGTTTGGGGTCCTAGCATGACTCGACAGATTCGCCCATGGTCTATGATGGTCATTCTAGCTTTAATTACCACTATTCTTGCTACTCTACTTATTGTTGCTACTAACCTTACTACTATTGAAGTAAATTCCGATTATTGCTATCATTACTTACTATTATTGAAGTAAACCACCTTACTTCCATGCAGCTATTTCAAGCCTACTGTTGCAGGGCAGAGGGCTTGTGCACTACAGAGGGAAAGGATGGATTCTTCCGAAGACAAACAAAAGAGTCCATTTGCGCGGGGCCCCCCCATAGCAAGGACTATGGTAAATTTAGGCTATGTGGAGGCACCCTACTTCTGGAAACTACCGGATGAACATTCATGATCTGGAGCCCCCAACCCTGACCCTTAATCCTAAACCCTCCCTGAACCCTAAACCTTCCGTAAACCCTGGAAGCAGCTCCCACCCTGTAATAGTGGTATAAGAAGAATATAAGAGGACCCTAATATAATCCCTATTATCCCTTATAGTCACTATTACTGGGTGGGGGGTCCACCTAACGTAAACCCTGCAAGGAGCTCAAGCGCTTTCTCCGGCTTTCATCTGAGACTTGCCTGCAGAGTGAGTAGCCTTTGACGTTGTCGGGTACCACAAAGCCCAAAACAAACAGAAGACCTATAGTCCCCCTTTAGTAGATAGAATATGGGGCTTTGGGGATCTTATTACAATATACGCAAAGCCACATTCTAGCTACTTAAGAGGGACTATAAAATCCCTGTCCCTGAAAGCCCGAAAGCAGTCATTGAACCCTACTAAAGCCCTTATCCCCAAACCCTTATCAGGCACCTACAGACTAGTTAGGGAAAACAACAGTTATGATCAGGTCATGTCCTACAGTTTCTTCTTCTTCTCATTATTCCTGACAAACATCATTATAACAGGTTTTCCCAGTGTCAGGTACCCCTAAACCCTAAACCCTGAACCGTCCTAAGGATAGCCTGCTCGGGGCCTGGTTTCGAGATCTGAGAAACCGGCTCCCTAAGCCCAGCGTGGCGTTGCTTCTCAGCTTGACACGATTTTGGGGCTAATGTAGACCCTCCTTTTGGGGTTTATTGTGGTTATATTGGGACAGTGGAAAAGCAGATGGAAACTGCTATTAGGGCTTAGGGTTAAGGGCTTAGGGCTCAGATGGGCTCAGGGTTTAAGGATTTAGGGTTTAATTAGGGTTCAGCTTGTTTCGCTTTTGGGGCGGGATTTTGTCTATATAAGCTATAGACTAAACTCCTTGAACGGGGGCTGTATAGGAGACTACTGAGGGGTTACTAAGCAGAATACTAGGAATTAGACTGTAGCTCACATAGATCTTTTTGACATGTGGCATGGAGGGTTTGGGGTACAGGGCGTAGTGCCCAGGATGTAGTGTGTATAGGGTCTAGGCCTTGATCTTGAAGTCCGTTGTAAGCCCAAGAGCTGACGGCAGCAGAATGCATGTTTCAGACAACCCCTTGACGTCAAGGGAAAGAACAGTTCAAAAATACACAAGTCCCGGGCAAGATATTGATTTCTGAATGCGCGGCTCTCTTCCGACCTGCTAAGCTTCTAATGCTTGAGGCAAGCGATGAAAGACGAGTGGAGTCGCCTTTGGCTGTCCTGGGCGCGCGCAAATGCACGGCTGTCTGAGGACGCGGGTTTTCACGACAGGGGCTGGAGCGTTTTCTCAAGACAACCAGTGGAAGGATAAACCACTTTTTCTTCGATTTCTGTGATTACTGTTCATGCAAGGAGGTTTGGCTACAACATAGGCTTCAGAAGCCTTCCGGCTTCAGGGTCTGGGTGGTGACCTTCACAGACATTAGGCTTCAACTTAACAAGACACTTGATTGCCTAAACTCGGAGTTCCTTGAAGATTCGCGAGTAATGATATGGTGCAGAGCGGTGGCCCTTGCTCGATAGGCCTGTTGCAGGGCTTTCAGGCCAGTTAAGGGACAAATCTTGAGGTTTTAACCCCTAACTCCCAAACTCCTAGACATCCCTAGACCTTGTAAACCTTGTACCTGAATCTTCGACCGTGCATTTCAGCATACTACAGTCCTTACAACAGACACCCCCAAAAAAGCATCCCCTAAACCATCCGCGGTCAATCTCAACGAAAAGCTTCTGACTTCCCTCCTTTCAGGACCGCGCCATCCGGATAGCGCAGGACCTGGAGGCTTCAAAGGCGCAACAAGTTTGTGTGTGTGTGTGTGTGCGCGCTTTCTCATGGGGGCATCTCAGACAGGGGGACTTTGAGGAAATATACATGTCCAGTATAGGTTAGGGAGAGGTTGTGGGGGTCCCTATGAGAGATGCTAGAGGGATAGTTTTGCGAAACTGCTACATGGCCCCACCATTACCCCGGTATAGTGTTTAATTACAATTCGCAAAAAGGTTCTTGAATATTTTCTTTCAATTTCAGGGGTAGATGAGCCGTAAACCCTACAACCCTAAAACCTTAAACTCCAAACGTTAAACCCTACAGCCTTAAACCTTAAGCCCTACAACCTTAAACCCTACAACCCTACAACCTTTTGCAACCCTAAACCCTATATAACCCCTATTATATCTCCCGCTATAGAATGCTTTTAGAACTCCTTGAAGGTGGGTTCAATCATGGAGCTGGAAGCTGAACTGGTCCATTTTTCCAAGGATCTTAGGGTTTAGGGTATAAGGGTTTAGGGTATAAGGGTTTAGGGTCTAAGGGTTTAGGGTTTACGGTTTAAGGGTTTAGGGGTTTAGGGTTTAGGGTTTAGGGGTTTAGGGTTTAGGATTTTTGTAGAATCCTTTTTCGAGCTTTCTGTTAGCTTGGCTTTCTGGTTCTCAGTAGCGAAAAGGGGAATATAGCTCAATATGTTCCATAGGGAGTATATGGGGATTATGTAGGGGATTATATGCGGGTTATATAGGAGCTTTGGGGACTGTAAAAGGATTATATTCCTTTCTTCCCTGCTGGGAACCAGTAATTTGGGGGAGTGTAGGAGTTCCAAAGTTTGGTACCTGCATTGGGTAGCATTCTCTAAGCAGGATACGATCGTCCCCGATGTGGGGTAAGCTAACATCCTCGTTTTGGCTATAGTATTTTCTCTATTAAGGATATAGTGTTACAAATTTGTTTGGGTTTAACAACCAGAAAGCACTACCGAACTGGGCTTGCCTGCTTTTGAGGTCCAGGTAATTTTCATCCAAATTAGGTACTTGTAACCTCACATGCGAATCTGATTAATCTCTTCCCATGCGCTTCTGTTTTGAAGAGGCCTGGCGGCGAATCTTCCAAGCTGCGTCGGGCATGAAAGCATCGAAGCTTGAACAGGTATGATTCTACAGTATACGGTAGACAGGGGTCTAAGTACTCAATATAAGTCCTCCCCCAAGACACTGCAACCATGACTACCAAAATCCCAAGTATTCAATCAGTGGGTACTTGGCATGGGCCTTCACGGTTACGGCGCCCGTGCGGGCTTGTGGGTTTGAGCACATTCAGAGGTATGCAGGATGACGCCGATGCGAGCGAAACTGCGGTAATACGCACATCAGGGGTAAACAGCGTTCTACAAGCAAAATGCTGAAACACAGTAAGGCCTGTCTCCAGGGTTCATTTTTGCGCGTTTTGCTAAAGTTTCGCGGGCGTTTCCAAAGCAGGCACTTCTGCTGTACAAACACTGAACATTTGCATCAAAACGCGGGTCCGTACAGGCGCTTCCACCATGAACATGATCATTAGTTATGAGGCTCCTCATGCTTATTGTGCTCGCGTTTGAAGTATGTTGACCATTAGGACTTCGCGCAAGTATAGGCTTGAATGCCCAGCGTTGCGATTAGTCTACCCGTTGTGCCCAAAGTTCAACCACATATTGAGCAGGGCGCATTGTCACAATCCAAGGCCGTCTTCCCATCCACGGACCCTGTTTGGGAGCCTTTGTCGCAGCGGCGCGGGGAGTGCGAAGCGTACATGCAGCATCTGTACCAAGCCGTGGCGCTACATTTGAGATACCACGTGCGCCTGCTACGTGCGGCAGAGGAGGTGAGCAGACTTGGGTCCGTGTCCACCATTGTTTATACTGTGCTGTCAGACGGGCGCTTGCGCAGAAGCAATTCTGAGATGAGAGAGCTGCAAGCCACGGTGCTGGAGTCTCTGGGATGGAGTGCCTGCCCTTCAGACCTTGCTGCCACAGTCGCAGATCTCGGGCGACAAGGGGCCGAGTTAACCCTGGACTACGCAAGGAACTTGCTGGAGAAATGCGAAACAGCCTGCGTCTGGTCTTCACCTGCAAAGAGGCTCTGCGATGGAAGCTCCGATGCAATGCAGGTTGAGATGCAGATGGCTCAGGATGAGCAGCCTTTGCAAAGATCTGAAACAATTACGGGGCAGCAACCTACAGAAGTTCTTGGATCACGCCTGCCCCAGCTGCTGGTATGGAGGGTATACCACGAGCTTGTGCGCTGGTTGCTGCTTCCGCGCGTCGACGAAGTTACACACGTCTGGGCTGGGTTGGAACAGCGAGGATGGGATGCGGAACGTGTGGACTCCCTGTGGCTCCGCATGCGAGGGCACTCCCACCCAACTGCCCGAGATTTGGCGGCAGCTTGGTTTCAGCAAACTCATCGGCAAAAAGGAGTTCAAAGGCATGCTCAGGCTCACTAGCAAGAAGCCCATCATGAGTTGCCGTGCATCGCAGAATCTTGCATGAAGGACTTCCATGTTTTTGTGCCACAGAGCCGCCTTTCCCACATATGGGGCTTCCTACACCCCACACTCCAACGCCGTGTGGTTTGCCTCTAGGGTTCCCACGGACATAATAGGGAGATGGGGTCCCTAGCAAGAATGAACAGAGGTAGTTTGAGCAACTCCGAGACTGGCTGTGAAGCAGATCTTGAACTTCCTGCCAAAGTCCCTACATTTCAATGTAAGAAAAGGCGTCGCTTACTTTTATACAAGCCCTGGCGTGTGCTTCAACTTGTATTCCTGCACTTGAAAACGCGGTCATGCAGTTATCATGCCGAAAATATTTTGTAGTTCCACCCGCAGCACGAGCTCACGGGCAGGCGACCTTATGTACTCTCACCATTTCTTGTAGTCGATCTTGCGATTGCTTCTTGATGTTCAAGGCTTAAGGGTTAGTAGTTTACATTGTATTTTCCATTATCCCTATATAAACCCCAATGACAGGAATGATCCTACCATCCTTGGGAATTTTACGGGGCCCTCAGGGAGAGAGTCGGCGAACTCAATGGGGAAGTCATTCAAGGTTACAACAACCGTCTTTGTGGGGTCGCAATCCATACAGAGTATGCGCAACTTTCATATCATTGGGGTAGCCACTAAGGGTTCTGCAGGGTAATTCAGGGAACCTTCAAAGCCTCCAAATAGCCTGCTTGCAGGACGCGTTGCCTTGTGAAGCGAGCGCGGCCACATGACGTCGTGGACAGCTAAGAAGGTGCGATGGGTGTGTCTACCCTCACCCATCCCAGAGAGATGAGAGGGGGTGTTTTACCCAGGACTAGGTATGTTGGCAGTAGAGTTTGAATATTGGCGTGCGCATTCAACTGTCCATTTCGGGGGACAATTCAATAGGTACATTCCGATATTCGTATGACATAGGCCAAGGATTCATGAGGATAGGGCGTTTAGATGGTGATTTACAGACCTTGGAGATGAGCATGCAAGGCTCAGGGATTTTGGGGGTGCTTCATTGGGATCCTAGGGCCATATCAGGATTTCACAGGGATTTCAGCCGTCCCCATATAAGGTTGATGTGTCGTTTGTCCCAGCACTCCGCCAGGAAACCTATCCATTTATGGGCAAGGAAGAGATTTCCCTATAAAAGGCTCATCGTATTTTGGGGGTCCATATCAGGGTCGCCCTGTTCATGAAAATTTCCAGGACAACAGCGCAGTCGAAAGTTTGAAAGCCGCTGCAGTGCTGGTAGAAGCCGAGCAGGCAAATGTTTCGCCGTCACGTGACGCCTCGAAGATTTTACTGGAGAATGGTTGTGCCCAGCCAGTTCCGGCTATGTAGACGAAATTGCAATCGATATCAGTCTGACGCGCTGAAGTTCTGAGAAACGATGTCCACCCAAAGGTCTACGACAATTTTTTGTAATCAAACTACCATCCCAGCACAAGCTTGCGCCGCCTGATGCAGAACATAAACCGAGCTATAGTTTACACTCCTTAAACTATAGTCTAAGTTCCTTAAAGGGGCTCTAGGGGGGATTGTATAGGAGCATATTATGGGGGCCATTCAGGGGGATACTAGGACCTTTCACTGACTATACCTGGAAGTATTTATTATGTGGTAGATGCGGGGCTTGACTTGGATGCAGAGGTTAGTTAAGCACACACACACACATGACCCTGACATCTATATGGTCAACCTTTTCCCAAAACTCAGAGTCCTTTATTCTCAGATGATTAGGTCGTATCCTTATATGGTCATTGTACATCCAATGCGGAACTACGCAAATAGATCAAGCGCAGGTTCCGTTTCTACCCCCCCAAATGCGTAAGGATCCTCAGAATGGAGACCCTCAGATTCATGAAAGGCACGAAGAGGAATTTCCAGAGGAGGGGCGGGGGCCACTAAAGACCCAAGAGATCATAATCCTCATTCAATGTGACTTTCCCATAAGGTAGCCCCTTATTTCGAAAACTCTTGAACCCCAAAATCTCTAGGCCTGTGGCGCCGCGCCACTGATGTGATTGCTACGTTGCATGCCTCTACCTGCCATGGGTTCGGGACGCAGGATTCGCGGGCACACACTTGAACAGTGTAGGCAATAAAGCGAGCTTTCTAGGGATCAGGGTCGAGGCAGACCTTTAACCCCGCAATTTCTGCTTTTGTTGACATCTTGTCGCACAGTCTTAAGAAGGTCATGCAAACCTTATCCCTTCCCCTCCGATGGAAGATTGTTCCCCTAAGGCTGCTTGTGCCTACACAGTGCTCAGAGGCATATTGATGAGAGAATTTTTCAGCGGCACAGGGATCTTAAACTTCTGGGAGGGAAGGGATAACAAGCTTCCTGCACCCTGGGCCCCGTTCCAAAGCTGGATGGTGGCAGCAAAGCAAAACGATATGCAATTTCAGGAAAAAGCCCGCAACGTAAATCTTCCAAGACTCATTGTTCATAAGCTTTACGTCAGGCTGGCACCAGGGATGATCAGTTTGAAGCGACATGAGGGTATAAGCCGGGGCTGGTCAAAGGGAGGAAATTGTAAATCTGGTGCTTTGGTTTACGGTGGTTCGTGGGGCGAAAAAGGACTATAATGTATATATAATACCTTTATAGCCCCTATGTGACACAATCCCTTATTCCCTGCTAACGTCCAGTAAGCTGAACGTTGGGTTTTGAAGGTCAGGCCCGGGATTGTTTAGGGTTTAGGGTTTTAGGGTTCAGGATGTTAGGGTTTTAGGGTTTGGGGGTTTAGGGTTTTTAGGGTTCAGCATTTAGGGTTTAGGGTTGGCACGGAGCCACCCATCCTTTGTCTAAGGTTAGAAGTAAAAGTATGGGCCCATAATATGGGTCCTTAGGCCTTCTAGGGGCATGTGAGGGATCCTTAAGGGTGCATATCCGGTACATGGTAGTTTCTGACAATAAGGGGACCCCAATATAGACCCCCAAATACTGGAATCCTTACCATAGGTTCCCCCAAAAGGGGTACCCCTAATTTAGGGAAACCCCTACATGAGGACCCCTGGCCCTCCGACTTTGTGGTTTCTTCGTCTCTTTCCCTCTTTCTGGATTTCATCAACCATTTCGTATCTTAGGCTTTGGTTTGTGTGCGGGTCCTCTGTTTGATTCTAGAAGTATCCTAGAAGAAGCTTCAACAAATGAAAGTTCGCGCTTGAGGCTTGCCCTTTAAGGGTTGTACCTTTTTTCGTGTATATTCAACAACGTCTAAGAAGGAGCCACAACAGCAGACCTTGACCAACTGAGCTATGCGATGAGTCAGGTGTAACGTTCTGAAGCACCCCAGCAGTTCCCAGCTTTGGCTAGCGTTGGGCTAGCATCATTGTTTTGCAGTTTTGTCGTCCTTGTCGTGGGCGTCGGGAGGGAGATTCCCAACTCTGAACTGAAGAAGGCGATGTACCGATTCCGAGGAAAAGCTTAGCCAACTAGCTCAGGCTGCGCCCCATTCACCTCTGCTGGCGCTCTTACAGGCTAGAGATGACATCCCCAAAGCACTGGGAATTCGGTATTGGCTTAGGCAAGTAGACTTTGCTACGGGTTGCGTGGTCATGTTGCCAAAATGTAGCCACTCCGGGAGTGTCTGCTTGCAGTCCAGAATACCTCATGTTGGAGGTTCGGGCCCTGCCTCCAATTCGCGATGATGCCTGTTAGTTGACCCAAACCCAGAGAGCGGAATATACCCTAATTGGTACGACCAGTCCCTACTATGATTTAAGCTCTCTTCCTTAACGAAGGTGTATTGGGCTCCCTGGGTACTTACTTGGAAATTGAAATCAGCTTGTGTGTATCTGGGAATACGAACTCCCAAGTATCTGGGAGCACAAATTTGTTGGCTAGTCATCTTCTGTTTGGTAGCTGCTTGACGCAGCAGCGCTGTAGACTCTAGGATTTTACGGCTTGTCAAAATCTTCGGCTTTTACATGTTAACTTACGGGTGCTTACTATAATCCGCATATATACCCCACATAATGTATGACCTCACTCCCTAAACCCTAAGCCTTTGTGGCTCAAGAAGCACCCTCCACATGCAATGGATCAGAAGCCTGAGTTTGCAACAAAGCAGGCCGCGGGCTGATGGCTAGACAGCAAGATGTGCAAGCAAACTGCATAGTACGGTATAATACCACATATTACTATACATGACTCTATATTATATTGTTATGAATGACAAGTTCAACCTTTGCCTGATGAACGCGAAGCTGCGAAAGCTAAGCAAGACTACAACATCTGCAGAGCCTAACATCTGTTGAGCATGACAGCTTCAACAGGTCGTAAACCTCATCAAGCACCTACGTCCATTGCAGCCAACTCTTCTACGGCGACTGTTCTCTGCAGAGCAATGGGACCAGAGCTTGAAAATCCATGGGCAACAGCTTCATGTCACGAAGAGTCACTGGGGCTCATCAGATTCCGAGATTCCCAAACCAACAAACTAAGTGGTAGGCTCTGAAGCAGCCATGGCATCCACTGAGCGAAACAGTGATGAGGCCGCTTCTGTGCGAATAGGTTTGCCGGGCCGTTGTTTTTAATTTGATCTAACTGGAAGCATGAAGTGGTCCTTGGACCGCTGGAGCAAGCTATTCTGTGAACTGAGAAGTTGAGGCTTATCCTGCAGTATTATTAGCATTACTAATAAGAATGTACAAAAATTATATATATGTATATATATATACAGAGGCTTGGTATATTAAAATAGTAATCATAATAGAAATCGTAATCAGAAAAAAAATCATAATGCTTTTTAATACGGGGCGGGCCGGAAGCCATGGGATTGTGCAAAGCTAGACCTGGAACCCTGTAATTGCTCACGACCTTGAGCATACGCCTCATGTAATTAGAAGCCTGACTAGTACAATAAACACTGCTGTTGCCTGATTACTTTCGCACCTTCAGAATGATATAAAACATCCACCGAAACCTGATTCTATGAATTGAAGCAGCTAGATTGCAGAAGCTACAGGGGTTTCTGTTTCGCCTCAAGGCAGACGAGGCTAGGAAACGCACATACGGTCGGGCTCTGAACAGCTACAACTATTCTGTTCCTGTATTCTTTATGATTCTAAACCTTGAACCCCGAACCCTAAACCCTTGACTGTATCATACACCTCAAGTACACCTCGAAACGATTTTGGTCATTGTTTAGGCCCCTACAGTAGCTGAATCCTGGACCGCAGCTATGCCACGGATGAACGTAGTGAGGCAAAGCATAGACGCAGCAGACGCAAGATTCGATCATGGAGCTGTGCGTTTAAGTTTGGAACCGAGGCAATCCTAAACCGTAAGCTTTAGACCTTAATTCCTAAGGCCTGAATCCCTACACCTATAAGCCCTGATTGCTAGTCCCTACACCCTAACTTCCGTGAACCTTTGTACGTACTTGAGGCAATCCAGAATGATCTGGACCGGACCTTTGCCGACATCCCCATGGCAGGGACCTTGGCGGCTAAGGTTTTTGTTGTTTTGGGTTTAGGGTTTAGGGTTCAGGGGGTTCAGGCTTCAGGGGGTTTAAGCTTCAGGGTTTACAGGTCGCTCTGGATCCCCACGCAGAAATTCCTAGTATGACCATGGCATAGGCCGAGAGCAAACCGAACCTGAGCGCCCCACCCCCCTAGAATATAAAGCGATGACAAATATCTGCTCCGCAGAGTAAAACATAGTAATCCTAACTGGGAGAAGCCTCAGACTCTTTCGAATGTCATGGTACACCTTGAGCCTCTTAAAGCTTAAACCTGCTTTTTTGTTTCGGGCTCGGGGCTTGTACAAGCCAAATTTGTGCGATGACGACCCAAACCTGGCCCCCGAAGCTGGGTATACGGGGTTTTCCAGTTTAGGGATTAGGGTTTGGGGGTAAGGGTTTAGGTTTTAGGGATTAGGTTTGGGGTTCATTAAGGGTTTAGGGTTTAGGAATTACTGTCGGGTTCTGATTATTAAGCCCCCCCCAACAAGTCCGGATCGGAATAAACGGGGGGCCCCCAATCAAGTTCGGGAAAAGTTGTTTGGGGGGCCCGGGCCAATCCCGAACCTTATAAGGCTGTAAATAAATTAAAAGCCCGAAGCCAACGCCCTGAACCTGTAACCCTGACTCCCAAACCTTAAACCTTATCTTAAGGACTTAATCAATTAATTATAATGAATCCTTAAACCTTAAACCCTGTGCTCTCTGCCTGGGCCAGCATGCACTATTCCGTTCCTATGCTGTTATTAGTCCGTTCAGCTCGGATTTAGCTCTAATACGACCCCCTTTTGATTATTCCGTTCAGGATTTAGCTCTTATACGACCCCCTTTATTAATCCAAAGTTGACATTAGGGTTCGGGGTTAAGGGTTTAGGGTCTAAACTCCTTAAAGGGGGATTTCATACGGGATTGTTTAGCGGACTGCCATAAGGGAGATTAAGAGGGCTACTAGGAGTTTAGACTATAGCTCATATAGGTAGGGTGTTCCATTTTAGGGTTAAGGGTAGAAATCCATGAATGTTTAGTATGGATTAGTTCAGTTGGGAGGAGTGAACCCCAACAATTTTCCCCATCTCCCAGTGACTACCCATATGAAGGACTGTAAGTATTCTTGTTTTGGGGGGTAGATGGTACTGTCCCTAGAACAGGAAGGAGACCCCAACTTGCTCCTTATTATGGGGGCCCCCCAAGAAGTACCCCTGATTTTAGGAAACTCCCATATGAGGTCGGACTACAATTTTGGTAAGCACCCGCTGTTCTGTGTTTTTGCTTGGGTTTACAAGGCGCCAAGTAAGCAAAGTGGCCTTCCGCAAAAAGAGCAGACCATGTCATAAAAGTGTTACTCACTCAGTTGTCATCTTAGATCCTCGAGGCCCATTTGATAGTTTTGACATTTGTTGTCTTAGTTTCAGGAGTTCAGGTCTGGGACGAAGCCACTCAATGAGTCAAGCTTGGACGTGTGCCCCTTCCCCCCCACAGTGCAACAGGCCAAGTTTCGCAGGTGCAGTAATGTTGCGCCCTGAACAAAGGCCTTTTGAATATGGGGTGGGCAAGAGCCGGAAGGCAGTGTTAGGCTTGAAAGCAACCGTGAGAAAGCGCTTGCTTCCCTGTGCAAGAATGACTCCCATACCCTCCTCTAAGTACCGGCATAAGCATCGAATGCTATAAGTTGTCGTATCAACATTAGTATCTTTGTTGGAGGCAAGTTGTCATACTTACGGCTCCTTTTTAGGTACCCTACAGATTAAGGGCCAGATTCTAACGGGGACCCAAAAGGGGAGCAAGATCCTTGCAATTTGATGTGTGAGTTACCTGGTCTTTGCAACCCAAAAGAGTTTGCCCAGTTGGCACCGCTGAAGCCGCAAATCTTCAGCATCCTAAAGGCGGGGCACTGTTGTACTTACTTATTGCAAGTAATTGGTACTTATTAAAGAAACGCCGTCCATTACTTACTTATGGATTCTTGTCTACTAATTACTAGCCGTTTAGGATTAGTTTCTGTACATGTAAGAGCGGTTGCCCTTACCGTTCCTAGTACGGTTACCATATTGAAATTCCTATTGCTACAAGCGTTTGTGTTTCAAGCTGAGAATTGATGGGATCCAGGTAGGGAAAACCAAATTACGACCAGGTAATTTCTTTCGGTCTCTTACATGTTATATTATTGTTTAGACCACTAGTGTTTCGCAACATACCAAGGGCAGGGCACCCTCTACAAAACACTCGAATTCTGATACCTGAAGGCATCTAAATCCGACATATGCCTAAGGTATGGTTGCTTTGCCCCCAACCGACTGTGATCCTTGATGTAGAGAACTGTCAAAGAAGGGGTGGGAGCATTGGCAAACACTCAGAGTGCTACCGTGCGAGACCCTCAAGCACGAACCTGATTCCAATATTCATGAACATAGCATTTTGCTTATTATAACCCT